>JAULKJ010331539.1:0-10041 GCA_032355405.1 Rubia balearica | reverse complement strand
CTAGCAGTACCTGGGATGTTAAAAGGATCCAGAAGGTTATTTGTAAACATACATTTCAATCCTCTATTAAGAACCTCAGTGATGAGATTAAAAAGGAGAGAAGATAGGGGGTCTCCTTATTTGAGGCCTCTGGATGCTTTGAAAAAGCCATTAGGAACTCCATTAATCAAAACAGAAAAAATGCTACAGATATATTAGACAATATAATTCTCACAAAATGTCCATGAAACCCCATCTTTAGCATTAGGGAGTTAAACATCATCCAAGAAACTCTATCAAAAGCTTTGGACATGTCAATCTTTGCTATGAGGTTAAGAGATTTATTTCTCTTGTCTAACAATCTAGCCATCTCTTGCACTATGAGGATATTGTCTGCAATCTCCCTACCAGGCATGAATGCACTTTGTTCCACAGATATACACTTATCAATAACCTTAGTATTTATGTATAATGATTGATTTTCTTCTACGGTTTATTTTGTTTTCCTTAAATAATTAAATATATCATTGACATGATTAAGACTATAAATTTAGACTTTGTCTCAGGTTAAATGATTATAATTTTTAAATTCATATTCGAGGCAAAATTTTCAATTAACTTTCTCAAACCATGAATTTCATATAGTATATAAATATGTGAGGCATCTTTAGATTCTTCGTAACATGTACATTTTAAATTAAAAAAAATATATATATACGTGTTGTTAGAATACGTTAAAAAAGTTATTGGTGGTCAAACATGTCTTGACAAAACTGGCTGAGAGTATGCCAAAATTAGTTGAACGGAGGGAATATTTAATTTTTCATTTGAAATTAGGTTTAATGTTAATTGTTGAATTTAAATTTAAATGAGGGAATATGAATTATAACTTTTCCTAATTTTTTGTTGATGATTTAATAATGGTTTTATTTTAAAGTATTTTTCTTATTTGATGTTAATTAGGTTTTGGATAATTTTTAATTCAAAATAGTGGATCTTCATCATTTAAGAGACCTAATGATCCAAGTGAAGAAAGGCACAAGTAGAAAAAAATTCTCACGTAGAGTTTGATTGGATGATCTTATGAATGATGCCAAACTACATAAAACTATTTAAAAGTTTGATATTTCCGTTAGAGATCAAGTGATAATGGAATATGGATCATTTCCAACATAAGGGTCATTCTTAGAATTACGACTAGTACATCAATCAAGTTTATCTCTCCACATGGAAAAAGATCCTAACAAAAATCAACTTTCCCTGGTGACCTCCCTTTCCCCATCCTTCACCATTTTTTGTTTCCTTTCTTCCTGTTTTAGTTAGATATGAGGTTATGGGGAAGATTGTCACAACCATACCACCTCATCCCACCTTCAATCGGCATTACCGCCTCACAATGATATGACGGCTTTGGGCGGCCTCAAACATGTTGAACCACTGATATAAGAGGTGAATTGGGTGACGGAGAGTCGTTCTGAGTAGAAGATGCCGCATGCCATTTGTAAGTGAGCCGGCACATAAGAAGAAGGCTACTAGATCTTATCGACTTTTATAAATGGTCATCCCCGGAGAAGAGGTCGGGTCAGTTTGTGACAGAAGTGTTTGATTGGCATCGATCAGATGGATATTTGATTTGCAAGATCCGACCAAACCAGATTACTAGAGAATGGTTGGTGACGAGTGAAAGAGGAGCATATGCGCAACATGATGGAACCCAAGGCGGTGGTAAACGGTTTTCCTAGTAGTGGTAGGTGATATTGTAGGTGGTAGGTGATTGTTCACTCGATTTTGTCTCTTCCTGCAAAAAAAATCCCGGAGAAAATGCTCTGACGATCAAGTCAATGCTCTCCTTCAGAGAATCAGAATTTCTTAGTTTAGTCTTACCTACTTGAGCCAGTGGTTGTCTTCTTGTATTTATAGTCGACCGTAGTTGTGGCTCCATATTACTAGGGTTTAAGGTCATGGATTGTATCGTGGTTACTGCACTTTCAGTTCGTGGCTAAGTGTTGGTCCTAATTCTGTCTTTCTCGGTTTATGGTTGAATCCATGACCACATGGTTTCACCTTTAACGGTTCGTGGTTGACTTGAACATTGGGCTGAATATTGTACACTTTATCTTTGTTCATTCGCAATTGAAGATTGGGTTGGGTCTGAAGGTCAGCATCCTCTAGTTATTGGGTTAGGTAAACACCATAAGCCCCCCTCCCAACCATAAAGTCAGTAAAACATAAAACTATGTTTGTGGCTGTGAGATGTACAAGAACTGTTATTCTATTTATTCTTTGAACTATAATAACACGCTCATCATCACAACCACTTAAACTATTCTTGCGAAGTATTGTGTGCTTCTTGGCTTTGTTTATCAACCTGTTGAGTTTTCTAACTTTTCAATTTTGAATTCAAAATTTGAAACTTTAAAAATTATGGTAAACTTCTAGCTGTTGCGATCTTGGAGCCAAGATTTCTTCCTTTGTATTCGTTGTTGATGTTCTGAGATTTCCTTTTCTGCCGTTACATTTCCCCCTTTATAATTGCTTCAATTTTGGTGACTTAACTCTGTCACTATTCAGTGTATTATCTCCACTCATACACTATTAACTTTTTGTCAAGCCTTTATCATTATTATTTTGTTTCCTTTTTGGCTTTTTGGATTCTCCATATTTTTCTTTCTTCTTTATTGCTCCGACTCTTATCGCACTCCATTAACTCATAAGTTTCTTTGTTCTTAATCTTTTCTTCCTTTCTAAGATGATTTTAATATTTGTGAATTTGTACGGCATCTCTATTCTAGTAATTTTTCTTTTCAATTTTGGTCAAGAGGTTCTCCGATTGTTTTTTGGCATATTTTTTGTGTTCCTTCTTTCAGATTTCACTGGAATATTCCTTTTTGCCTTCTATGATTGCAATTGATAGAGTTTACATTTGAATCTTAGGTAATTTCTCTACCCAAATGTCTACCTCTAATGTTGTTGAACCTTCAGTAAAAGATGTCCATGTTGACGATATCAATTATGGGGAGGATTACAACCATCTCGCCGGTTCTTCTGCCGTTATTAGCGTTATTTCCGATTACCACTTGGAAAATTTAAAGCATAATTTTCCTTTTTTGTCTTCGTATGAACTTAGGGCTCCTGATCACTCTGAAAGTGTTCTCATTCCTACTCCTGGCTTTATCTTTTGCTATTTGGATTATATTAAATTTGGACTTGTTTTTTCCTTACCTTAGCATGTTCTTGACTTACTCTCACATTATCGGGTCGCATTATCTTAGCTTCACCTTAAGGTTGTTTCGATCATTGTTGTTTTCTATCATGTGTACGAGGTAGCTCAAATCCCTTTTTCGATTGACCTATCTTGTAGCTTTTATTAGCTTAGCAAGGTGAAAAAATTGTTTGACGAATTCACCCTTTATTCAATCATTCCCAATGTCGAGTTAGTCAGCAGATTTCCTAATAACTGTGGTGTATGGCTTAAAAATTTTCTTTTTAAAAATTGGTAATGGGATCGAAAAAGCTCTTCCATTTTGGAACTATAATGTTCCCAAATCCAAACTTCCTAAGGCAGGGGTTCGTATTAATGCTAAGTCTGAGATTGTATTAACACTTAGCGAACATTCGATCAGTCTTCGCCATGTTGATTATGAGAGAGAAGGTGTTTGTTTGTCGTTATCTCATCGTTTCCCCTTGTCCTACTTATTTTTATCCCTTAGTCTTCTCATTGTCCCATTATTTCTTCTTGTTTTTCTGACTTATTTTGTATGCTGGATTACAGATATGGATTTAGCTAAGCATTTCGTTGAGAGGACATTTTTCTATGATGATGAAATGAGGAACCGGAAGCTACGCCTACCCAAACCAATGAAAACACTACAACTATTTTCCCATGTGAGAATGTTTCCGAAGTAAATTATCAGCTAATAACTACTGAAGATATGACCAATGAAGGTGGAGAAGTAGCTGCTAGAAATTCCACTGATACCACTAAAGGAAGAAGAAAAAAATGATCAAACTGGTGGATCATCACGCACCTTGGAGATCCCTAAGAAAAAAGGGCGTAGTGGCCACTCTCATCCTAAACTTCCACCACGAAGCCATAACTTAATGATAGAAGGAACTATTCTTGCTACTCTTTCTAAAATTTTGTTCTATGAAACAATGGTTGTGGTATGTTCGTTAAAAGTTTAGAAATTATTTTTGGTTTGATTTGATGCTCCCTTATTACAATGTCTAACGGTTAGATTTACTTATGTATCTTTATGGAAATTTGATGCGGTTGGTGAAAGTCTTCAGCTTGTCAGTAAGCGAGTTACAAAATTCTCAAAGGAAGATGGTTTGCTTCTGGGAAAATATTATGCCAGTGAGGAGAATTGTGTAACTATGAAGGTCTCTCTCAAAGCTGCTAATAAACGTGCACAGACGGCTAAGGAGCGTGTGAAGGCTGCTAAGGAGGAAGCCAAGAAACTTCGTTCTGAGCTGAAGGAGATGCAGAATAATGGTCCTGCTTTGCCAAGATACCATCAAGTCCTTGTTGATTGGCTCATTAAAATGAAGTCTTTCTTTAAGTTATTTGAGGAAGTTTCTAGCTCTGCTCACAACGTTGGTTACTGCAAAGTTCTTGTCGAATTACGAGGCCTGAACCCTACTTTGAAGGCTACGACTTTGCTTAAAATGGCTAGGTCTGAGGCAGTATTGGAGTAGCAAAAAGTCGTGCTTAATGATGGTTTTATTAGTAGCATTTATGATGGTGGTCATTCCCATGCCTTACTATCTCCCCTTGCTGGTCTACCTTCTTTGCCCTTTGTGACTGAGCTAGAGAAGTGCGAAGTTGATTATTTTGAAGGTCTTCCATTTGCTTCTCGTGGTACACCGGCGGCTTCTTTAATACTAAGGCCAATGCTAGCATAGAAGTTTTAGCTCAGGATGCGAACAAGAAGGACTCCGCTCTTGTTGTCCAACATTCAACTGCTACTCCTTTCTAATGTTAGTTGATTATAGTGTTGTGAATTTTGAGACAATTTTTATTTGTAATCCATAAAAATACTTCTATGTATGTTTGTACTATTTGGGTATTAACTTAGTATCCCTGTTCTAATTTACAATTACTCTTCATATTTATTTATATGCAGGATTTTGATATTTTGTTCGACCATAAGTTTTTGAAACATCTCGACTCTTTGGGATCTAATTTTCATAGTCATCCTGGGTTTATATCTTCTCATTCATTTTTCCATTTTAAGCTAGGTGAAGCTACTCATTCTCTATCCAAGGAATATCTTGAGCTTATTTCTGCTGATCGTTACTCTAATTTGGAATCCATTCCATTGTGTATTGGATGGAAAATTCCTACTTTCTCTTCAACTCCATCTACTTCTGCAGCATACCCTTGTAGAAAGTTTTTAGTGAAGGTTATAGCATTAAATATTTGGTCAAGGATATCGTTTGTAGCTTAGTCGATCTTGAATCTGTCGGTGTATACATGCGCTCGCTCAATCTTCGTAGCCGTGTTTAGGAAAGGGCATTATCGTTAGGTATTCGTCTAAAGTATATGCAACTTAGTATCAACGATGTGGAAGTTGGATGGAAGAAGACTCTAAAGGACACACGAGACTCTGTTCATGAATTGAAAGAATTTTGTACTGAAAAAACCAACCTCATGGATTGAAAGAATTATGTGCTAAAGGACACACAAGTGTGCACCAACTTGAACAAGCTTGTGTTGATTATAAAGATAAGCTTCCATCATCATCTCGTGGTTCCACTGGCCGTGGAGATCTGACTACGAGTATTGGTGGGAAAATAATTAATTTTTTTAGTCTATTTGGCCTCATATTCGCCGACTAGAGGACGAAGTACAAAATTTGGTGGCTACGGACAAGAATTATCAAGACATTGTTGATGTTATGAGTATTCAGATTGACCGCGAGGAATTCAACCCTATAACTGATTTTAAGGCATACTATGCAATGTATCTCGGTCATATGGAACGAAGGGGCCAAACATGGTATTCTTCCTACTTGTACATGAAATAGCCGTATGATCATGGATCATCTTGCACATCATAACGTAGATAGTTTTTTCTTTTATTTGATGTACTATTTTTTTATTTTTGGAGTGTTTCAAGTAGTACTCCTATGTTATATTGATTTGTATTTTGG
Organism: Rubia balearica; assembly: GCA_032355405.1. Lineage (NCBI taxonomy): Eukaryota > Viridiplantae > Streptophyta > Magnoliopsida > Gentianales > Rubiaceae > Rubia > Rubia balearica. Next base: position 3,907 of record JAULKJ010331539.1, on the reverse strand, counting down.
TATCTGGTTCATTTTCTGTCGATCAATATAAAATGTTATTATTTTTGCATTGCGCTTTTTCATTTGTATATTTGTCTACGAGGTCCATTGCTTTAGTAGTTAAGGTCACAAAACTTTTCCGTGAGAAGCTGCCTGGTCTTGTTTGGCTCCCTAAAAATTAGGAAAACAATTCTTTCTGCGGTAGTAGGTATTTGTCAAACGGAGTTCTTGCATGCATAAAGGAGTCCCTTCTGGTTTCCCTTCACATCTGTAAGAGATGACCAGATTGATGAAGATTCACCATCATTCCCCATCCCACCATTCGCTGATCTCAACAGCCAATGTTATATAATACAACATCAAAATAGTCAATACACAAACACATACACATAATGCATAGTAAAAAAACAAAAAACATACACACTTACAACCTACATATGCTTTCCCAAAAAATCCCGCAGTTGATATTACCCTAACCCATGCCATCAACAACTGAAATGATTCCCAAATAACCTACCCAATTCAGACTACCACCAAACCAGAAGAGTCTCACGTCCAAAAAATATGCACCCCCAGAGTCTCACACCATGTTAGCCCTTAGCATGTTATAAAATCTGCACATTCAAAGAACAAATAACGCTACTGAAATAAGTATAAAACTAGACTAAACTAGTCATACACAAAAACAGATGAAGATACCCTTTGGAATAATCCATCTTATATAAGAAATAGGCATAAAAATAAATAAAAACAATAATGCACTCAAAAAGCTGCAATTACGCGACTACCCATAACCACCTTACTCACTACCCTAACCTTGAAAAACGAAAAAGGTATACATAATTATCTTGATAATTAGAAATGACAAAGACTACATAGCATAATTATTCCTTAAAACCAAGTCCACTACCATACCACATAGTTAACTTCACTTTATGGACTATCAGACGCTATACAAGTAGGAAAATTACCTACAGATTCGTTCGGTAAGCGAAGAAACAACCCAAAAATAAAGGGAGTTCAAATCACATAGAAAATCACTACCCTCGCGACACAAGTGGACATCCCACCTCCTTTGTTCAAATCAAAAGAAAAATAGAATACTACGTCTTCGTATACGCTTGGAAAATCACCAGCCAAACCACACAAATAAACGTTCTATTTCTCTTACTAGACACAACATAAATATTCACCATTGAGAGGGGATTACGGCTTCGCATACGCATACGCATGGAAAATATCCATCCTCGAGGCACAAGCAAGCCTGATCCATTTTATAGCCAACTAAAAACTCACACCCACTATGTCCTAAAATATGAAAATCCTTGACAAAGTCCCAAACCATGTCCATAAGCAAAACCACACTTTGTATAATCATCTAATACGTCCCAAAATATAACCACCAATAATTTTAATAATGAATACCATTGTAAATTAGATCACAAAGGATGACATACAAAAAAAACTACAATAACTAGTGAACCATTATTCGTACTATCCCGGCTTTTTCATCTCGCATTTTCTCTAGTTTCCACCGTATGTGTAGGTAAACTTCATCCCGTGTAGAAGTAGCACCCTCTATACAACGCATATACTTCACACAATAATATTTATGGTCAATAATCGATAGACACATTCTATCCTTCCCGTTGCATACTCATTAAATATACATAATATGCATAAGTCTCTAGGTCCCATTTCAAGTCAGTCACTTCTTGTTCCAAATAGGGTACGCGACCTTTCAAACAACCCTCATAGAGATTATCATAAAGAATCTCACCATTCTGAGAACTAAGTTTAGCATTAACTTCATACCTATTCCTTAGTATTTCCTCCAATTCTTGACATCATCCCTTTACCCTGACATAGCAAACTTCTCCAACATAGTGCTGGCCCTCTAGTTTTTTCTTAATTATTTAGAATCAAACCGAGAAATCGCATTATTTTTCATAACGCACCCTCTATGCTTGTATCTCATTCTTCAATAGGTGAAATTCAACCTCTAGTTCTCCACTCCGATGAGCGATCCCATCAAGATAATTAGTCTATTTTGTTAGTGTATCTTCTAACCTATCACTTTCCCGACATTTCTTCATTAAATATTTTTTCCATTCATCCTCCCATCTCATATCAGCTGTTAAATATCTCTTTAGCCTATAAATGAGAAATCCCTTCTCAGATAGATGAGCTTCATATTCATGTAAAAATAATAAAAATCAGTCTCTTTTGTAGCTTGCAACCTGAAATTGCCCCAACAACCTTTGAAAACAAAATCTTTATCTGACAGCCCTTATATTTTCTTCAACCTTAGTAGATATCCCTGAACCATTAAGAACTCTATAGATTCGGTCCAAATCCAACATACATAGAGTAATTTCATTAGTTAGTTGAACAAAAGATTTATCTACACAAGAAACATTTTTAGTATCGGTTTGAGGTAACCTAGTAGATAAAACTAATTCTTTAGGATGAACACCAATGTCTTGCGTAGAAGGTTCCCCAACCTATATACCATAGACATAAACATAAGGATTGACCTAAATAAGAAAAATAATATAGATTAATTGAGATTACATAAAAATCCAACAAAACCTTTAAAAAATCTATCATACCTTAGAATAAAAAAAATTCATTTTCGTCAATAGACTTATTAATAAAACTAGCACTGCGCAGCTCAACTCCAATAGTTGAGGTAGCAGTCTCATCCTACAATGTACAATTAACCCTATGAGGATTAAAAAGAACCCCACCCCGGTCTATATCGCATCCCTCCAACTCCACTATATTAGGAAGTGTGCCCATCTCCTAAAGTACCCTAATAAGTAAAAAAAATTCATCCCAACCTGCAGGATTTGGAGAAACCCACCTTCAACAATATCCCTAGATTTTATCAATGTCTCATCCAAAACGCATACCTCACCTAAACCAGTGACCTCTAACTCGGGGGTTTTTCTCACAAAGTTGGAGCAAATCTCTATAGCGCTCAACCACAACCATCTAACATACATGCCTTCGAATATACAGTGAGAATCCCCAGTACCCACAAAGTTTTTTAACCAATATAAAGGGATGGCCTAGACAAGTAGGACCACTCTCTTTTAGACCACTAATTTCCTCACGTAGTGATACAATAATTCCATCATTCTCCTTACAAGCAGCATACAACCTATTTATCTCATCTCTCGACTTATTGTCAAATAACGCTCCTAGTGAATCTATTGAGCCCAATTGCCTCTTCAGTTTCTTCACTTTGTTAACACAATTAACAAGTTGAGCAACTTTGGTTAAGGCTTCCCCAATCTGCTCCAATAAATAAATTTAACAAAATAGGATTTGAGTCCCAAAATAATTGTTTAGGAAAACAACATACCTCCTCTATAGAACCATTACTCATAGTTACACCACTATAAGCCTTACTTACACAGTCCTACATTTTCATCAACTTAGAAAAATCCTTCTTAGAATACCCTTCTATATCAATTCTACGCTTAGTACTTCCACAATCCTCCCTCTAGTGGTCAGCGTCATGACATATAACATATGTTCTTGCATCTTGATCATAAGGTAGCGATTTTATTGAGACATAAAACCTTATGACCAAGACAAATAAAACTACAGTAGAATCACATAAGCATAAGATACCGTGAGAACCAGTAGGGCGCCCAACTTCTACAATATTAGATCGCAATTTCCTTAGGAAATGTGGCCTTTTCTAGCACTTTATTCATCGATCTAGGTCAATGTTCTCATTCCATACTAGCATTACTTTTTGGTCAAAACATCTCACATATATAAATTTATCTTCCCAATCTCCATAATCTTCATGAGAAATCTTTATAATTTCAAAACATTCAATAACTCCCTTGAAAGACACCATAGACTCACCAACATCCATTTCACATAACTTATAGTAAGCCCTAAACAATGT
>JAULKJ010331538.1:0-18697 GCA_032355405.1 Rubia balearica | reverse complement strand
GGGAGGGAGGGAGGAACAACACCAGGAAGAATTATTTTTATTTTTTTAATTTTTTTAAAGAGGGGTAAAATGGTAAAAATAATTCAGTTGATACCGGAAAATATTTTGGTCAATGCCGGAATTAGGAAGTTTGGCTATATCGGCACAAATTTTCCTAAAGTTAAGATTAGATTGACACATACAATAATAAGTTAGGGTTATATTAACACTTTCTAGGATTGCAAGGTTATGTTGGCACTTTCAGTCTAAACTTAGAGTTATAAATGTATTTATCCCTTGTATTATTATATTACTCACATGTGTACTTCGTCAGTTATCCTGTCAGCCTTACCATCAGGGTATATTTATATAACTGACATTGGTCAAAATTATTGTGGGACAATAATTTTTTTGGCCCACTGATACAATAAATTGGCCTACCAAATTAGCTCTGCTTTGTACTTAAATAATTATTTTTCCTCCACGGAAAATATTTAAGTAGGTCAATCTTCACTTTAAATTCAAGGTCGAGCCACGGTTGACATAACACGAGTAATTAAAGTTCAAACCTTTTGACATTGATCTATCTATGTTGGTTTACAATGGAAGTCAAGCCACGTCTGATCTAGCTAACACAAGCAATTCAATGTCAAGCCTTTTGACATTGATCTATCTATGTAGATTTACAATGGAAGTTAAGCCACAATTGACGTATGACGAGTACTTAAAGGTTGAACCTTTTGACATTGATCTATCTATGTATGTTTACAATGTAAGTCGAGCCACAACTTACCAAGCTAACACAAGTAATTAAAGGCCGATTATTTTGACATCAAACTATCAATGTAGGTTTAGAATAAGTCTATCCACGGTTGACCTAGATATGAGTAGTTAAAGGTCGAACCTTTTGACATTGGTCTATCTATGTAGGTTTACAATGGAAGTCAAGCCACAGTTGACGTATGATGAGTACTTCAAGGTTAAAACTTTTAACATCAGTCCATCTATGTGCTATTACAATTGAAATCGATCCACAGTTGACCTAGTTAAAATGAGTACTTAAAGGTCAAACCTTTTGATATCGATGTATCTATGTAGCTTCGCGATAGAAGTTGAGCCGCATATTGATGAGTTGACATCGACATCACACATCCAGTCGATTCTACTGACACCACGTGCAATGGCTTACCAACGTCATACTAATAACCTTATTGGGTCATATGTAGTTGTTGGGCTATCATGAGCCACGTGAAGCTCACATTCCTCACCGACTGAGTGATATTGATTGGCTATCGGTTGATCGAAAAAGTTGAGCAGGAAAATGAAATGTTCAGCGCATAAATTTTGGCAAATTTGACACAAACCAAATCTAAACTTATTACCAAAAAATGCCTCCACCTCCCATCATCTCCAACTTTCCCACCAAAACACATTCCCCCAACTTTTCATTCGCACCATATAAAAAAATAAACAAGTGTATCATCAAATGCATTCAATGCCTTCTTTCAAATTACCACAACTACTAATGGGTGAAACGTCTCCAGATGAAAATTGAGTTTTTTTAAAAATATATCACACGTAAAAATTTCAATTCTTTTGGTGATTTTTTTTAAAGATAAGGACATATTGAATGTTTTCATTAATTGTGATGATTGTGTTACATGCTACCTAGTGTATAGTGTTGTTGTGCATACAATGTCATGTATAACTTATGAGAGGTACTAGGCATACATTAAGGTTGATTCTAGACAAAAATGTTATTTTCGCTAGAACATTGCTTGAATGTCCAACATCGATCATGAGTTATTGATCCTAGAACAATCTATGTTTTGTGTGAAATTGTAGTAATGGGACAGAGAGAATTATCTTCGAACTTTCAACGTACAAAATAATTGAAGTTGGTCATCATTCGATTATTTTGGTCTAGTTCATGTAACAAGTGTTTGAATCAAATATAATGTGACCATTATATTACAGTGGATATCGATCACAAATATCACTCTTGTAATACCCTCTCACGGTTTATTCGTGTCATTATTGTTAATGTCGTATATTGACCTATGTAATGGAGATTGGTTACCGATTACGGAGAGACAATCGATTTTTATTTTAGTAGTTTGTACTATAACTTTGTAATATGTTATTTTAGAGTTTGTATTGTTTGTTGGTCGACCATTCGGTAAATCAGATGGACCAACTTTGCCATTGATGATAAAATACAATAATAAGACAAGACGATGGACATCTCTCAAAATACAACTGACGTTCCAGTGTTGCCAACCACGCCAATGGCGTCAGTTATATTGCTAGCAGGCCGGCATCGTTAATGTACTTCCGTGACATTTGTCAAGCATTGGGTATGATGGACATCGGTCCTTCATTCGGTATATCTGACATCAGATAAGCATTCGGTAAGATTGACATCAGATGACAACGTTACCGTCGATCATACACCATATTAACTGACGTTGCTCACTCGCCAGTCGAGTATCCGTCAAAGTGCACATATTATAATTTAAAAATGAGGTAAAAATACTATTCACCTCGATTGTGAAACAAGGTTTAAAAAAAAGTACACCTATATGTACCTTCCGGCAACTTGTTTTTACACAAGTTGTTGGGCAACATTTATTTGCATTCATCCCTGGGTTCCTTTCCTTTCGAACACTCCCCCACATCTTCATAATGTTGACGAAAATTTAAAAACAATATGCAAGACCCAGAGAAAGTGAATACTCTCAAATAAGTTTAATTTAGTAAAAAAAAGAAGAAGGAAAGCATAGTAATTATCACACCACAATTCTAGTCACATTCTTCTTGATCAGTTAATGTTCAACACACACTATAAAGCAGGAGAGTTTGAGTGACTAATAACTAATAGTCACGGCTAAATGTCACCATGATTCTACTTATTCTGCTGCTCTGCTCAACTCAATGTTTAGTTCAGAAGCATTGAATTCAGAGGCTAGATGTCATTTTTAATACTCCCTTCTTCGCATGAGAATTTGCACATAATCTTTTTCACGATCTCCAAAATATAATGTTTGACTATAAATATATATAACTGCAAACAATAATGACACATAAAAAATTGATATTTAGAAACTACACATTACGATGAATCTAACAATATCCCATACGATAATATTTATGTTCATATATCTATTTAAATATGTAGTCAAAGTTCAGCAAATTTAACTCCGAAATAGCAAGTGTGCAGATTATCGACTGATACGGAAGGAGTACCAAAAACTAAAGGGCAAATGGATGCCACTCCACTTGCGTTCAAACATTAATATTTGGTCCCTTGGTATTACTATTTACAACCACCAATATTAGGTAATTTGCCGAGCAGGTTACGATGAATTTCCGATTTGGAACATCGCTTCAGCATTATAAAATGAACCCATTGGTAAGCCACCGAACTCGTACCCAGAACAAAACACTCAGAAAATTTCCTCAAACAAGAAATGGCAAAGCAGCAACTTCAGTCTGTGCTTCTACTCCTTCTTGCGCTAGCAGCAACCGGTAAATTTCACTACTACAAACTAAGGCTAATGTCACACTTTGAAAGTGTTGCTCTAATAATACTAAGTTGCAACACTTTTACAAGTATCAACTTAGGTGATGTTGCATTAGATCTAACGAAACACTTTTCAAGATTTAGGTAACACTTTTCAAAGGTTTAAGTAACACGTACTTAATTTATATATGGATCGATCTTTATGCAGCACTGTCTCCTGTCGCGAATACCGGTAGTACTAGTGCCTCTAGGAAGCTGCTGGAAGCTATGGCCGAAAATGGCAACATTGCACTCTACTCAAACAAAGCAGATTGTGGATTGTTCGACTATTGTGGACCTTTTTCAACTTGTGGTGCTTGTGGATGCAGCAGGTTTGCCTGCATTTACCTTATATGTCTCTGTTAGGATGGAGAATGGAAGAAGCCGCTGGATATGCGTTTTCCCGCTGCACTGTGTTTTTTCAAATGTGTGCGATTTGTTAGTTAAGGGTGCCATCGTTACGTGTGTCTTTTGCTTGGTATTTCAACGAGTTAACGATATGTATTGTGAGATTTCATATAATATGATGGTTTGTTTGTGTGGAGAAAATTAATGGAGTTCAGTTGATGTAAAAATGTAAAGGTGTGTCTATTCATCATCAGGAGTTTACAAGGAAAGAGACATAACAGGAAAAAGATTCTATTCTATACAATAAACAATATTCACAAAATATTCCTTAATACTCCACTTTAAGTTGGAGCATGAAGATCGAGATGCTTATCTTGCCAAATAAATTCTAAAATTGAATTCGTATAAGGGGTTTAGTAAACAAACCTGTCGGCTGATCAGTAATACAAATATGATGGGTAACAATTTCATCTGAGTGCATAAAATCACGCACAAAATAACAATCCACCTCGATATGCTTCGTAGATTCATGAAAGACGGGATTAGTGGCAATGTGAATGGCCGCTTAACTGTCACAAAAGAGATGCACAGGTGTCGAATGTCCCACTCCTAAATCTTGAAGAAGGAGTTTTAGCCACAACAGCTCACAACAAGTCACGACCATAGCACGATACTCGGGTTCAGCAAAGGAACGAGAAACGGTATGTTGTTTCTTCATTTTCCATAAAATCGCAGAATCACCAAGAATCACAAAATATCTAGAAAGAGAATGATTCAAAATGGGACACGCACCCCAGTCAGAATCAGCGTAACAGGTCAATTGTAACAAACTGCGAGAAGAGAGAAAAAACCTTTACGAGGATGACTCTTCGAGTAATGAAAAACACACAGAGCTGCATGTCAGTGAGGAATACAAGGAGAGTGTATGAACTGAGCAAGTGTATGAACCAAATGGCTGAGCTCCCAATGAGTAATAGTAGGATAAATAAGACTGCCAATAAGACGTCGATACTGCTCAAGATATATCATGATAAAGTGGCTTTTTCCACGCGCTAAATCATGTTGTTGCTACATGGAAAATTAGTCGGTTTAGCAACCAACAAACCATCATCTAATAGAATATCAAGTGAAATTCCTATTGTGACAGAATTATCCCGTTGCTTAGTAAACGCGATTCGCAAGAAATACTTGTGAAGACAAGATCCTTGATTTTTAAAACAGGAGCTCAGGTGTGACTTGAACTCACACAAAGGTGGCAAAGAATTTCCAGCAATAACCAAATCATGCACATAAACCTTGACCAGGATGACTTTTCGAGTAATGGAAAAACACAGAGCTGAATGTCAGTGAGGAATACAAGGAGACTGTATGAACTAAGCAAGTGTATGAACCAAATGACTGAGCTCCCGATAAGTAATAGTAAGATAAATAAAACTGTCAATAAGACGTCGATACTGCTCAAGATATGTCATGATAAAGTGGCCCTTCCACACGTGCTAAATCATGTTGTTGCTACATGGAAAAATTAGTCGGTTTAGCAGCCAATAAACCATTATCTAATTTAATATCAAGGGCATATTTCTGTTGTGACAAAATTATCTCGTTGCCTAGTAAACGCGATTCGCAAGAAATACTTGTGAAGACAAGATCCTTGATTTAAAAATAGGACCTCGGGTGTGACTTGAACTCACACAAAAGTGGAGAACAATTTCCAACAATAACCAAATCATGCACATAAATCTTGACCAGGATGACTCTTCGAGTAATGGAAAAACACAGAGCTGCATGTCAGTGAGGAATACAAGGAGACTGTATGAACTAAGCAAGTGTATGAACCAAATGGTTGAGCTCCCGATAAGTAATAGTAAGATAAATAAGACTGCCAATAAGACTCGATACTGCTCAAGATCATGATAAAGTGGCCCTTCCACGCGCGCTAAATCATGTCGTTGCTACATGGAAAAATTAGTAGGTTTAGCAGCCAATAAACCATCATCTAATAGAATATCAAGGGCATATTTCTATTGTGACAGAATTATCCCGTTGCATAGTAGTCTTGATTCGCAAGAAATACTTGTGAAAACAAGATCCTTGATTTAAAAATAGGAGCTCAGGTGTGACTTGAAGTCACACAAAAGTGGCGAAGAATTTCCAGCAATAACCAAATCATGCACATAAACAAGAACATGCAAGGAAACCGAATCTCATATGTAGGAAAAGAGAGAGTGGTCGGCCTTACATTGTACGAAGCCAAAAACGCGAAGAGTGGTAGCCAACTTGGAAAACCAATTTTGGGGAGCCTGGTGTAAGCCGTAGATGGATTTCTAAAGTCTGCAGATGATCTCAGGAGACATAAAGTAGCTAGGAGCGGTTGCATGAAAACCTCCTTTTTAAGATCTCCATTCAGACAAGCATTTTGAACATCCATCAGATGAAGATCTCAACCATGGATAACTGCAACAGACAGAAATAATAGAACCGAGCTCATCTTAGAACATAAGCAAAGGTTTCTATAAGATCGGTACCTATGATCTAGCAATTTCCAAGAACCGCCAGACAAGATTTGTGCCGTTCATCGTACCATCTGACTTATACTTTGTATGATACACCCATTTGCAACCAATAACAATCTTGTTCTGAGAAAGTAAAGCCATGATACAAGTCATCTGTCCCTCAAGAGCATTGAGCGTGTCTGCTATAGCTGCTCACCAATGAGCATGCTTCAAAGCCTCAGAATAAGTAGTAGGATCTGTACTAGAAGTTACTACACCCAAAAATATAAATTGTGAAACTAAAAGTTTATTGCATGTTACAAATCAGCTAAATGATAGAGAACACATGGTAATAGTATTAAATAACTTTTACTGGAACTGAGTTAGTACAACAAATACACCAAATCAAGGATCTTGTCAATAGATGCAGAAAATATAGTGGGATGAAGGGAGTATGAAACTTCTTTTGTTTCTATTTTCTGCATCTAATTCATACTCCCTTCATCCCACTATAAATTGCTTAATTAATTTTTGAGAGTCAAACTTTAAAAAATTTGACCATAAAAATATCATGTGAGATCTTGTTAGATTCATCTTAAAATCTATTTTCTAAGTATCAATTTTTCTTACGAAACTATTATAGGTAACTAGAGATAATTACGGTCAAACATGTTCATTGAAAACCTCGTTGAGATTCATCTTAAACCTCCTTGAATTGAAATGAAATCAAGATGTTCAACTAAAACTGTGCATGCTTTACCTGTCATGTGATTAACTAATAAGAGAAATGTTGAGTTTTTCTTTTCAAATTTTATAGAAGGACTAGTTGAAGAGTTTTCATTCATGAATGGGCAGGTCAAGGATGATTCATTAATTGGGAAGAGTTAGATTCATGAATTGGATGACTCTTGATCTGCACTTGAACTTTTTTAAATAGGGGAAGAGTTAGAGTTGTTAGGTATGAGTTTTGTAGACATCAATTCTGGTCTATAAATCACTATTCTATATCTGTAATTTGGATAGGGTAGTCATGTGTGACTAATGTTATCCCGCTTGAGTACTCCAACTTCTCTGTCAAACTCTCTGTGCCACGTGTGGCTGAGTTGGTGACAGTCCTTCAAATTTTACAAGATATTGAAATAATTGTTTCATGTTTAATTTTCCTAAGAAACATGTATCCACAATGAGACTAATTCATCATTCATTTCAAGAATGAACGAATTTAATCGTATCTCACTCGTCTTATGATTGCATGAAGTGTACTTTTGTTATTGTTAATATAATATATCTATATATATATATATATTAAATTACATGCAAAAAGTTATTCTTTAAACATGTCATCTTAACAATTTATATTTCATATTTAATTATTTTTTAACGTCTAATCGTAGTGCAAGTCACACATGAATATCAGGAGCTAGACTGATGTCAATCATTTCATTTAAAAATGTATCAATTGCCTCATCAAACGTGTCAACACTAGTGTAAGGCTTAACAACAACTTTTCAAGTTTATATTGAAAATAATATATAAAATTAAAATACTAGAAAATACAAATTAAATTTCAATAGTAACTTAAAATTATTGAAAGTAATTACACTAAATAATAAATTTTCATTAATTTATTATGTATCTTAAAATATTACATTTCCAAATATACATAAAGCATAATAACATATGCACCACTACAAAAGCAATGATAATGTGGCATGAAATCATATAAAAATGGAGTTACGAATTCGCTGCTCTAAAAACAAATATGTTTCGTTTGGACATTGTTACTCATGGTAAAACCATCAAAGGTAACAAAACTAACAACATAGGACTCGCAAAACTCTAAGGACTACTATATATCAATAACCGAAGAGAGTAAAAAAAAACTTAAATATTTCAAGAGAAAACAGAGAGAGCTCGAGTGGACAAACACAAGTTTTAGAAGCTCTATTTATGTTAATCTAAAAGACCCTAATCATGAAAACTTGTTCAATATCTCAAACTGACTTCTGAAATTAAGGAAACATAATGTTTCTAAATGATTGAATTATACCTTTAATCAAGGAAACAATATATTTCTTGTTGATGGAATCATATCTTTAATCAAGGAAAAAATATATTTCTCATTGATGGAATCACATCAAACAATATATTTCTCAATGTCACCGATATATTCTCTATTCAATCAAATTCTTGTAAACAAGAAAAGATCATAAAACCACGTCCTCTTTAATTAAGGAATATAATGTTATCAAATATTAAATAATAAGTGAAAATGCATTTTAACTATGAAACGCGTTATTCCCTTCAAACTATCAAAATTGATCATTTTTATCGAGACCGAACATATGCGGTGTACTATAACATTTCTTATTTGGAACAAGTCTCAATGTCTGATACTCATTCATCAGAACTCAAGTCTGTGTAGCATGGACTCAACTGAACTGCTGCAGAAGCTGATTTTAAACGAATGAAACTGACTTTTTCTAAAGATTTTTCTCGACGAAACTATTTAACCTGGAAAGAAACCAGTGAAAAAAGCCTTGTTCACATTTACATGTTGTAAGGACCCTAAATCCAATTAGCTAAACAATTAGTTATAAAATATATAATAGAATTAAGTAAACGAAAGAAGAGTAGATAATTATATCAATAGAGACGAATGCTCGAAATCAATGCAGAGTTGAGATTGATATCTCTGTCCTTAATTCTGAAAATGCCCCGTAATGCCTGGCAGTTCGATGGCGTTCCAAATCCTATGATACAAATGCTACACTTTCTACAAATCGGCGAACCAATTCGATGTCTTACTCTCGGACTCGAAGACTCATGAACACAAAGAAGAATAGGAGACTAACACAAAGTAAGAAAGGAGAGGAGGATTTCCTTTTTTTGGTGGTCTTAGAATGAGACTAGATGCAGCCTTTATAGGCAAAGGGGTACTCACAGCTTATTCTCATTTTCAAGGTGGGACAAACTTTTTATTGGCAAATGGATACTAATGGAACCTTCTCATTTCCAATGTGGTACAAACCCAAATTATTACTCTTTAAGTAATCAACTTTGAGCCCTCATTTCTCATTCAAATGAAACCCAAATTTAATGTATGAGTATACTATATTATAGTACTTGCGGACACAAAGTCAACGCTCCCTTATTCCGGCACAAACAGTGGCCTGAGCCCACTGAAATCTTGCCGGGAAAATTCGGTTCCAACACATGTAACCTCACTAAAATTTACATATAAGCACACCACAAAATGTGAGGGAAAAGGGATATATAAACTTGACATTCATTTTAGTTTTAATTAGAAACAGTACATATTTAGAATAAAATATATAAGTTATATATTAATCATTTATGATTTCATATAACTTCTCTTTGCAATTTTTCTTCTCTGTAATTTTTAAATATCTTCTTAATCTGTTCGGCATAAAAAATTATAACTTTAGGTTTAAATTTATACATTAAATAAAAAAACAATGAAATTTGAGCCGATGAAAGGTTTGGGGAAAAGAAAAGAAAGTTGAGGTTTTATATTAAATAGACATGTGAATTTACCCAAATGCCTTATGATCCAAATTCAACCCAGATTCTAATTGTTTTGGAAGCTTGGTTTTTTAACTCTTTATCTTAAAATTGCACCTGAATCCCTAATTTTTTTCATAGTGTATAGCGAGATTGTATTTCAAGAGACTACTCAATTCTCAATATATATTAAAAAAGGGACAAAATCCAAGCAGGAAATAAATAAATAACGCGACAACGTTAGCACTCCCTCCGTTCAACTAACAATGATACACTTTCTAGGATGTTTATTTTATTTTGGCACATTCCAAATTTGGTAACATAGAGGTCATTCCTGCACTCATTTCAACTTTTTCCACTAACATTTAATTTGGTTCACTCAATTAGCATACTCTCTCTGTCTCAAATTAAATTACCCCTTACTTTATGACACTATTGTTTATCAAATTTTGACCGCATATTTGTATAGATATATAAGAAATAATATTATCGTATACGATATTATTGAATTCGTCTCAACAAGTACTTTTTAAAAAGTAACTCTTTAATTGTCATCATTATATACATTTAAACATATTAACGGTCAAACATGTATTTCGAACAGTGTGCAATGATTGAAATATAATTTAAATTGAGATGGAAAGAGCATTCTAAATTATTGTGTCACATGTCATTATTAGTTGAATGGAGTGGAAGCTGTATGGATCCATTAAAAGAAGGCGGCACAGTGAAAAAAAAATTGAAGGGAAAAAAAGGTGATGCAGATGATGCACACTTCCTCCTGAAAAGGGGAAACAAGCGGACAGCAAATTGTTGGAGACGCAGAAAATGAATAGCAGTAATTTCAATGGTGACGAAGATGATGTGGAGGCGCTGTTAAGAGCTGCACAAGATGATGTACTCCTCAAACTCTCCCTCAACTCCCACATCGCTAAAGCACCTGCATCTTCTTCTTCTTCCTCACTCGACCCTGATCTCGATTCCCGCCTTCAAGCCCTCAAATCCCGTAAATCAAAATCCAATCTTGATGAATCCCCCGCCAATTCTCAGAAGAAAAACCCAGAAAAGGTTGAAAACATCGATGATCTTTATGCAAGATTTGCTGCTCTCCGGCGCTCAATTCCCCCGCATTCTAATCAAGTAGCTTTTGGTGAAGAAAATGAGGAGGATGAGGTGGAGCAGGTGATTAAGTGGGCTATTGATGCTGCCAGGCTGGACCCTTCTCCCCCCTCCGACGAAGGCGAAGACGACGATGATGATGATGATGCCAGTGATGATGAAGGTGTTGATCATCACAAGGTTGGTGCTGCTAAGAGGAAGAGTGAAAAGAAATGACCAGGTTTACAGTTTAGTGAAGGTAAAAAATAATGACCTGTATAAGTTCTTGTACTTGTATGCTTCTAGCCTTCTACTGAGAGTGTAGCAGAAGATCAATTTTACAGTTTAATAAAGTCCCTTTCGTATAGTTTTCAAATTCGTGTGTTTTTCTCACTCTTAAGCTTCGTTGAAGATTTTGTTTTTTGTTGCTGTTTTTGTCAGAAGGTTATGCCGCTTAGGTTTAAGAGGTCTGAGATGTATGGATGTTAATGTTAGTAATATGGCAATGATTCCTATGCACTGTGTTCAGTGATGGTAGAATTTCATGTGAAAAGCACTACAGTTAGTAAATCTTTGGGAATTCTTGCTGTTTATGAGTATTGTGAAAATTACATTTTGCCTAAGTTGGATAATCTGTGACTGTCAGAATACAAGATTGATATAGTGCTTCCATTAGTCTTGCATAAGGCTACTGCAATCAATCCTGTGTTTCTTTTGTGTAACTACTTGGTAGTTAGCTCTGCCTTCATAAGAGTACGGGTGTATGTTAAACTTTAAGGTTGTAATTGTATCTACAATGTCCTCTTACAATGTATTTTAAAGAGAATTCTAAAGCACAGATGTTTTTAATTATACTGTACTATGCATGTTTTGCTGCCATATACATGGATTCTGAATTCTGTCCAATGTGCGATCCGGTATTTGTTTATCTAAATTGATTGTTTTGAGGAGATTTTGTTGTGAAATAACTCTGTAGATGCTAGATAGGAATTTCACTTTGTAAGTATAATATCCAAGCCTGAAGTTCACTGAGGAATCTGCAACTGAAGTTGATGAATGGAAATATTCTAAAAGATAAAAATTTATGTCCATTGCTTTTCTTATCTTCTCCCCTGCTGTCTGTAGTTCATTAACAGCCTAAGAATTCCGGCGAGGCTCCAATTTTTGTTTATATAGGTTAATTGACAAAAAGGTTTTGATTCCGTGGATGAGCACAATTTTATTTTTGTGAAATTCTCTGTTGATGTGTGATTATCAATAAACGATTGCATTTTAGTTTTTGTGCCAATAACATTTGCTTTTATAGCTTGGTTTCTAATGTGTTTTGTGTTCTAAGCTTATGACAGTGCATATCCAGAATAGGAGTTCATGCTTAAAGTAGAAACCAAACACAAGATTTAGGCTTATTAGAACCCTCGTTAACTATGTCTTTGGACTAGAATTTTCCCATTTTTTGTTTATTAGTTGTAGGTACCCCAGTATACTATTTGGATGATTATTGTGCTGAAGATAATACCCCAGTATATTATTTGGATGATTATTGTGCTGAAGATAATAAAGGAGAAACAAAAATGTCATATTTACATTTACAACCACGTTGGAATGGAGTTTGTTCAGGAGTCTGCAGATCAGTGTAGATTGTCAAGAAAGCTGTCATCCCCATGAGATTTTTTTTTCCCATGTGCCTCATTGAGTGGAATACAGTTTTGATTTCAAGAAAAAGAATGAATGTTGTTTAATCAATGGAAATTATTTTACCAGTTTCTGCTATGCTTTTGTAAATTGTAACAGTGATAATGATGTGAGTGCCTAGCACAAATTATGTTCGTTGTCAGTCATCTCTATTATAGCAAATGCTTGGACTTCTGTACATAGGATCCATATCCTTGCAGCAGAAGGGACAATGTTCTTTGTGCTTCCCTCTTTCATCCATTCTGTTTTCAGCCATGTCACCGGCATCTTGCTATGGCATGGAATCTGCAGAGTCAGATACCTCTTTTTATAGATTTCGTGATCCTTGGCTTCTCCAGTAGCATATCATGCCGTGTGATTAATTCGTTTTCCTTAAAGTGGTGTTGATGCATGTCCTGCGAGTCATTGATTATGTGAGTTTTGGTTCCTTAGTTTTTTTAGTTCACATTTTTTATTTTTTCCATTCAGAGTGATCTTTATCTGTGGCTCAAGATTTTCAATTTAGTTTTTGTACAGTTGGGTTTCATCATTTATTCATCTTAAATTTGGGGGATTGTTTTTCTTTTCTTTATCTATTCCGTTAAATTAATGTCAGGTTTATCATTCTTACTGCCTCTATAGTGTTGAGAGGCCTTGTAAGCATTTCACCAGATAGAAACGGTTTTATTCTTTGACATGAGCTTTGGCATGTTCGGCCAGTGGGTTTTTGAATTATTTAAAAACTTTCCAAAAACGTTAGATCTATGTTCTCTTGTATAAAATTGTTGTGCTTGAAAGGAGGAGTTGTATATGGCTTTGACACCCTGCAAAGAACCGTATGTATGTATATGTGGATGTTAATGTCAGTAATTTAGTTTTGTATCCTATGCCATTGTGCTCCTGATAGTATAATATCATGTGAAAAGCGTTTGTGAAATTCTTGTAGGAATTGTTGATGTTTATGAGTATTGTGAAATTACTTTTTCACCTAAGTTAGACAATTTGTGTTGTGAACTCCGCTCAACAGATTATGGCAAAGGTGCTTCAACTAATCTTGTTAGAATATAAGATTGATATTATGCTTCTATCAACGTTTTGTGTTCACATCTGTGCTAATCTTGCATAATAATATCTGGAGGCTACTGCAATCGATCTCGTGTTTTCCTTAGTGACCACCTGGTTGTTTCCGTCTTTCTTCATGATTGGTCTCTCCCTTCAGAACAGTAAGAGTATATGTTTTAATAACTGTAATGTCCCTCTTACAATGTATTTTATCGAGAGAAGGGATTGCAGACCGTGGTTCTGTCCATGGCGCGAGCTGGTTTACTAGTACCATGTTCGTCATTGGTCCTATTCTGTACGTAGGATGTATATCCTTGCAGCAGAAGGGCGATGTCCTTTGTGCTTCTCTGTTAGATCCTTTTTCTTATAAATTTTCTTGTCCCAGTAGCATTTTGCGTGATTGTTTCTTCTTTCTGATTACTTTGGTTCAGGTTCGTGAATTCACCAGAAAGCATTGAACGACCCAATAATACTGGTAGAGATTAATAGCAGAATAATTCGTAGAACCTTGAGAACATTGGGTGTTCGGTAAATACGATAGCCAAGGAAGAATTTAATGTGTGTGGAAGTCTTGTAGCACCTCCAACCCAAGTATCACTCGGGTGAACTTCTCTAACTGCGTCATGCTAAATGACTCTCAACCTTAAAAATGATCTCAAATCTAGGGGTGAAATGTAGGAGTAGTATGACCCCTTCTAATTGATTGTGTTTTTAGGTGGTCATGTTGAGGCTTCAAGCATGCTTAGTCAGCAAAGTTACCAAAATCATATACATTAACTATTCTAAATTCATACTATAATTCAAATTTTGTTAAGTAAATATTCATACTAATTTGTCTAACAGCAAAGTCTTGGAAAAGACGGTCTTTCCATAGGCATATGGAAAGACGGGGTTGAATTACAATTATAGAAATGTAAAAGATTTTGATTACAATATTAAAAATTTATTATGATGCATGTTTTAGTTATAAGTTTATGACCCGATTGATGCAACCCAAAATTTTTATCTTTATTTCTTCTAATTTATAGTTCAAACTTTGATCTTTCCATAACTTATGGAAATACCATCTTTCAAGAGACTTACTCTTTGTCTAACTGTTAGATGAGACAAATTTATAATTAAAATATAACTAATTGGGAGATTTGATGTTTATTTGCATTTATTAGAACGAGATCCCCGTCATTTTAAACATCTTTCAACTATATCTTAAAGTATAAATAATTACAATCTAAATTTTAGAATAGTAGAACTGAATGAACATGGGATTTGATTGAATGATTAGAGTTAATATGAAATCATTCATCACCTGAGCCAATTCCAATCTGGTAGAGATCATACCTCTTAGTAAGGATTGAAACCTCCTTGTTTTTCTTCTTCGTGGTCACAAGGGTGAATAGCAACAACAGATGCATATTTCCATTTCCAAAATTATACATGTTCTGGATTCCATTGAAGTGCTTTCCTTTCACGGAGCCTATAACTCATAGCCACGTTATTAGCTCTTGGAACTTGTATACCCCACTGAGGTCGTCGTAAATTTCGTATGCCTTCTTATGAGTGGAAGGTATAAATTCGTATGAATACTTGATTTTCTTTTGCTTATATCTCTTCACAGGACCCTCGTCCATCTTTCTTTCAGTCCAGATTTCTTATCTTTCTTTCCTCTCGTGGCCCTTTTCCTCGACTCACCACTTCAATTTAGTTTCTCTTCCGGTCATGGGTTTGACAACAACATTACTTGTAACTAATAGTACACTCACGGGTGTACCCCAGTGGTTGGAAAGTGAGATTTGGGATGATCAACCCAGGTTCAAAACTCGGTACCGTCGTGTGGGTGTCTTGCTCGGCAAGCATCCCTGGTATGGGCCGAGTAGGAACGGCCCATTGGTCCTGGTGCTGGGCTACCGTGATTTACCTCTCATATGATGGTTGTGGTGTCGGTCGGTATGGGCGGCTGAGTGCGAGCAGTGATCGCCTTTAATAGCAAAAAAGAAGGGAAGGAGATGATGATGGTCAAACTCAATCTACACAGCCATAAAGGCAGCAATAGTAAAAACTAATTCACACTTATTCATGTCAGCAACATGACATTTAAATTTTAAGACCACAAGTTCACCATTCCTTGTCACCAATTTTCAAGGCTAAATAGGTAAGTACATAGTAAATCAATCAGCAATCATCATCCAGAGCGTAAGACTTTGTTGGCTTCCAGAAGCTTTTCCACCTGAGCTTTCATAGCGTCGAATATGTCCTCGGGCAGTTTCTTCCCATACATCTAACAGCTTGTTCAAGATGATGTCACACAAAACACTCAGGTAGGGATGAGAATGGGTTGGGTCTAATTAGACCCAAATCTGACCATAAATAAATTTAGTAGGATCTAGACCCGACTTGGACTCATAGGGTATGAAAATCTTAGACCCATACCTAAAATCGATGGGTCTAAACAAGTATTGGGTCCTACATAGATCTAACATTCTAATTATTTTCTTCATTAAATAAAGTATATACATTTGAATTATCTTAAATACAAATATTTTAAGTTCAATATGCACCCGAATTGTTTCTTCAAAAAATATACATATTATTTGTTCAGTTAAAAATAAAAAATACAGAGAGATAATGAAAGTAAGTTAGATATTAGGGTAAAATTATATGTATAGTTAGGGTTAAATGGGTCTACGGGTTGGGTCTGGATGTAGTTTGGGTCTTAATATTTTAGACCCAGACCCAGACTTGTATTTTAAAATCAGACCAAGACTCAGAACCGAACTCGGTGAGTCTAATTTTTTTAGACCCGTACCCGACGCAATAGACCTAGACCCTGTGGTTTTGGGTCGGATCCCACACCCATGCTCATCTCTAGATGGGACCCTAGCGTTTATGATTTGCTTGAGGTGGCGAGCAGGAGATGATACCCTAGGGTTTCAGAGCTAGGGGTTTGGATGTAGTGGTAGGTAAGGTTGGTGGTGGCGGAGTTGGTGCCAAGGTCGGTGGGCTGTGAAGGGGGTGGTGGTGGGTTTGGGATTTGGTCATGGCAGCGCAACGGTGGTCTGGTGGTGACCTGACGGAGGGCCGGTGGAGTACGATGTTAGCTCGGTGGTGGTGCACTAGTGCGGGTGGCTGTGG
This sequence comes from Rubia balearica, assembly GCA_032355405.1. NCBI lineage: Eukaryota > Viridiplantae > Streptophyta > Magnoliopsida > Gentianales > Rubiaceae > Rubia > Rubia balearica. The sequence continues at coordinate 1,831 of JAULKJ010331538.1, read as the reverse complement.
AGAGGGTGATGGTGGGTTTTGGATTTGGTGGAGGCGATGCGGTGACGATCGGGTGGTGGCTTGGCGACGACCCGGTGATAGCTCGGTGGTGGCTCGACAGTGTGGCTGTGATGTCCATTGTACCATGGGTAAAATTGTCCTAAGGGTAAAACTGTCCTAACACTTTCAGATTTTAGGTCACAGGACATTTTGATCATTTTATGTGCGGTCAATGCTGTCTGCGTCAAGATCAACGCCGGAAGTGCCACCATAGGGTTATATTGGCACTTTGATTAACTAGGTAATTTTTAAAAAAAAAATCAATTATTTATTGGCACTTCCGCAAGTATATATGGTTTAATTGGTATGCGGTATCCCTGGGGTATTGTAAAAATCATATCCCTAGTAATTCATATTCACACACACTTGAAAATTGATAAAATCCACTATCCATAATATTAGGAACAATGTTTCATTCATATTTTAAGGGAGTAAAATTACTCCTAGGCATACAATGAGCAAGCTATCCCGGGGTACAATATAAATTGCATACATAGTTATATTGGTATATTTCCTAAATAGTAAATACTCTAAGTAAAATAAATAAAGAAAGTCTCCTGTTAGACTGATTAACGATTAGACCAATTATAAAAAAACTCATTTTTATAATTTGAAAGGTTATTTATATGTTGAAATTAATTTTAAAAGTTTTTCATAAGTATATGTATCTCATTGCAATAAATAAAAATAAATATTGAATCACCCTGTTATCCATACTACTCCCTCTGTGCCAGTTCAAACTACACATTTTTTGGTCAACTTTCTCAAGACACATTTGACCATAAATTTTAACCAGTATATAGATACAAATATCATTATGTGAGATATCATTGAATTCCCTGCATGGTGTATTTTCTAAACATCAAATTTTAATACACCATTATTATACATAAATAAAGTTATCGTTAGTGTGCAGGTGGAATTGGGACGGAGGGAGTAGTAACTTCATTTGTTTAATGAGTTCTATTTGTCACAGGCCTCTAGTTGTTTTTTTTAATCTAACAGGGAAAAAGAGTTGATAAAAGAAATGCAAAATAATCTTATAAATTTAATCAGCAAAGATTCCGTCTACTAATAAAATATTCGTTTCATAAGTTATATTGTAAGCAAGAGGGGTCTCTTTACAAGTGGCATGCCCATAAATTTATGTTCAGATTAAGGACTAATTTGCAATTAACGTTAATATAGCAAAATTCGTTGGTTGACCCGGTTGAAAAATTCAACCAATAGCAATTAGCCAACACCAAACCAATCTTCCCTAAAATTGTTGCGCATAGGCAGACCAAATTTCCAGTCCAACCTTGAATCTCCATTCTCTACAAATCTAACTTCTCCCAACTGACCAAATCCTTCTCCGATCGATCAGCTTTTTCTGATAAGCTCTTTCAACGACCTTTGATGAGGAATTTTCTCTAATCCTCTTGATGAGGAAGAGTTCTTGGGTTTTCCAGAAATGACTTCCAGCCGCCGTCTGGTACTCCAAATGGGGAATCAAGAAGCTGTAATGACAGGATGAGCAAGGGCATCTTTGAGATGATATGTGAGGAGCTGGAGTCTATGGTCACAAAAAAACACAATGCTCTACTTGGCCACCTGTACAACTAACCATTTGTCATGTTCAATGGTAAGAAATGTGTTGATGTCCACTTCTTCCTGTGGCCTAAGGGCATGTGCAGTGGTGGTTTCTTAATTTTAAAAAACCGTTCTAGAAATCGAAAACACCCACAGTGATGGTTTCTAGAGCGATTTTTAGTTAAAAAATCGGTCCCTAATTTCTTAGCAAGGAACCGGT
>JAULKJ010331519.1:0-10041 GCA_032355405.1 Rubia balearica | reverse complement strand
CCATATAATAGAAATTGTTTATTTTCTGGATGGTGCTGTCAATCGGGGATATTAAATTCATTTTGACTAACCTAAACCCAATTTTTCCAAAAATAATATGCTAATATTATAATATGTTACTGATTTAATCCTTTACTATATATAATAAATCATAACGTATACTAATATTATAATATATTGTTGATTTTAATTCTTTAGTGTATATAAGCAATCATAAGTCGTTAAAATATATAACTTCTTATATCCCAAAAATCATATAATAGAAAATTGTTTGCTTTTAGGATGGTGCCGTCAACCAGAGATATTGAAGTCATTTTAACTAATATAAACCTAAGTTGTCTAAAAATAACATATTAATATTATAATATGTTATTGATTTAATTCTTTACTGAATATAATCAATCATAAGTTGTTAAAATATATAACTTCTTAAAATATAATTAAAATCATAAATATCGCATTGTAATATATATCACTGAAGAAATTTTTTTAAAAAATACATAATCTAAAATTACAAAATGTTCAGAATTTTTTATACATTGATAGAGTACTCTTGATAAAAATATGTATACATATTATTTATAAATTAATTTATACATGACAAAGTTTTGTTTTAGACCGACTAACTGTTAAATGAGGACATTTTATAATAGTGAGACTAATAATGTCGTTTGATATTTACTTTTATTTATTGCAATGAGATACATATAATTTTGATAGCCTTTTAAAATGAATCTCAGCATATAAATAATTACTTTTTAATGAATGTTTTTTCTATCTTGACTTGAGTTTATTGTATTGCTCTCTGTGAAAAACGCTCTCTGTGACGATCAACGGTCATCCTAAGTTCCCGCGCCCAACGTCTTTCTTCTCCGGCGACGCCGCGATGGCGGAGCCGCCGCCGGATCCAAAGCCCTCGCTCTCATACGCTCACGCCCTGAACTCCCAGCTTCTCAATGAACTCCGCCCATCTCACGCGCCATCGACCGGCAGAACCCCATTCAACCCAAAGCAAAGAACGGATCATCTAGGGGAACCGGGATTGAAATTCACCACCGATGAATGTAATAGATTGGAGGCTCCTCTCAAATGGACTCTTATCGGCAAATTCTCCCGCGGTCGTCCACTGTTGGATCGCCTTCGCAAGGATTTCCATACGGCGGACTTCAAGGGCCACACTGACATTCACCTCCTGGACAACCACCAGGTTCTGATCACATTCTCACTGCCGGAAGATTATTATCGGTGCTGGCTTCACAAGGTTTGGAATTTCGGCTCTTACTCTCTAAGAATTACCAAATGGAGTCCTAATTTTAATCCTCAAGCAGATTCACCTATAGTTCCTATATGGATTGCTCTGTATGGTTTGCCTCAACAATTCTTTGATGAGTGGGTTATGATGTCCATAGGAAACCTAATCGGTAAACCAATCAAAGTAGACAAAGCTACTCTTAATCGAACCAGACCTCATGTGGCTAGAGTTTGCGTGGAAATTGACATATCTGCTCCCCTCATAGAAAGAGTTTGGATAGACTATAGGGATTCTGGCTTCTGGCAATACATTGAATATGAGGGAGTCCCAGATTACTGCACTAATTGTCTCAAAATAGGCCACCCTAGCTCTTCTTGCAGGAACGATTATACCTTGTCTACACTCCATGCCTGGAGGCCCTCAGATTCCTCCAAACATACAGGTAATGTGGTTCATTCCAATGAAGTACAGAGAAGGAATACAGGTAATGGAATGAAACCATCATCTTCTGGTCTTACTGGGGTTGAAAAAAGATATGTGCCTGTGATCAGAAATAAAGTTACTGCACTGTCTCAGAATGTTTCAGGCCCTATAAACTCTGATAATACAAACTTAAAGAACCAGCCAATTGGTCCAGTGATATCAGCAAATCAGGTTCCTTCTCATCCTATTTCTCAACATACTGATACTCATGTTGTGGGTAGAAATGCTGATAAATCTTGTGCTGATAAACCTTGTGCTGATAAATCTTGTGCTGATGAACCTTGTGCTGATAAATCCTCTGATGATAAATCTTGTGCTATATCTTCTGCTGATAATAGTTTTCAAATCTTGACTGACCTACCCACTGAGGACAATAATATACCTGCAACACTTTCTGTCCTGGCTGAATTACCAAATGCTGCACAAACTCATAAAAAAAACTCTGCAAGTACTCAATCTCAAAATATAACTATTACAACATCCCCTGTTACCCACCTTGCTCCACAAACATCAAAAGAGGTTTCAGTTAACACTCATCCTGAAGTGTCTTCTGAGGTTAAGGCTCTAGAGGATGGTCATGAACCACTACTTCCACAAACTTCTGCCAACTCACTGGCCCCCTTTTCTGATCCGAAAACAAAACATCCAGCCTTGGCTACCATCTCTGAAGTCTCCTCATACACAACCTCATTAGATACAGCTAATTTCTCTGAAATCTATGCTGGGGACTCACCACTTCTAACTTCAGGCAACAGAAAAGATAATAGATTGGACTGGTTAAACACAGAAAACACCCTTCTCAGTAACTTGGAAACAAACCTTACCCCGTCTGAACTAAAAGCCAGCTTCACTAAGTCACAACAACGTTTTAATTCTCTTCTAAACCAATCCACTGAATCCAATGATCCAGATACAACGGAACATATGCAGAAACCACGGAGATATTCTAAAAAAGATTATACATCAACCCCTAAAACGGTCCAAACCCGTTCCAAACAGACTACCTCTAAAAACCTTTAATATGATAAGCACAAAACTCTGTGTATGGAATGCTAGAGGTATCAGTAATAAATCAACTCAGTTAAGAATTAAAGACATTAAAAGAAGAAACCACATATCACTCTTTGCTATTATAGAGCCTATGGCTCATTTGAGCTCTATAGGAAACATAGCAAACAAAATTGGATTTCAGAACTTCTACCCAGGCAAGAACTGCAAAATATGGCTCTTCTGGGAAGAAGATCTGACCCTTAAAATCCAACAGGAAAATGATCAACACATTCTAATATCATTTAAACATCCACACATTCAACATGAATGCTTAACCGCTTTCATCTATGCAAAACATACAGTAAAAGAAAGATCTAACCTATGGACAGAACTTCTTAAATATAAAAATGGTCCACTGAGTCTCATAGGTGATTTTAATGTATTGGAAAAAGTGGAAGAATACCTGGGTCCATCAAGCCCCAAACTTAGAGGTATCAGAAACTTCAACAAATTCATCTCCTCGGCTGATCTTACCACTCTACCAACAACTGGAAGCCTTTATACCTGGACAGGTGTTAGAAGCAATGGGAGGATATGGGAGAGACTGGATAGAGGACTCTCCAACCAGAAATGGTGGACACTTTTCCCTTCTTCCAATATAAAAACACTTCCTAGGCTACAGTCAGACCACTCCCCTCTTCTCTTCAATATCTTAGGAGAACAAGAACCAACTGATCCTAAACCATTTAGGTTTCAAAACTGCTGGCTTACACATGAAAACTTCTCACAATTCACAAAAGAAGCATGGAACATTGACACACATCTAAAAGGCATGCACAAATTAACTTTTAAACTTAAAAACCTTAAAGCAGCCTTAAAATTCTGGAATAAAAATACTTTTGGAAATATATTTGATAAAGTCAAACAATGTGAAGAAGACTTTTTATTAGCAGAATCCAACCTACAACTCCATGAATCTGCCTCCACTCAAATAGCTTACAACTCTGCAAAAGCAAACCTGACTCTTGCTTTGAATAATCAGGATATCTTCTGGAAACAAAAATCCAGGATCAAATGGTTAAGGGAAGGGGATAATAACTCAAAATTTTTCCATAATTCAGTCAAGTCAAGACACAAAAGACAATTAATTACTGAGATAAAAGACTCAACTGGTAAATGGTTAAATACAAAGAAATCAATCAGTGATGAAGCAGTTTCTTTCTTTACTGATCTGTTTACTAATGACTGCACTGATCCATCTGGTATAAATACTGCATGGCTCTTAGATAACATCCCAGAAGTGATAACATCCCAAATTAATCAAGAGCTAACTAAACCAGCTTCTATGCAAGAATTATCATCCATTATCCAACTTATGGACAGTGATTCTGCTCCTGGGCCAGATGGTTTTTCTGGCACCTTCTATAAGCACTGCTGGGAGATCATAAAGGAGGATACCCTCGAAGCTGTAAACGATTTCCTAAACCTCAATCCAGTCCCTAAAGCTATCGCTTCAGCTTTCATAGTTCTCATCCCCAAAAAGGATGTCTGTTCCTCTTTCAAAGATTACAGGCCTATTAGCCTCTGTAATTTCTCTAATAAGATCCTCTCCAAACTCATCTCAGAAAGGCTAAAGCCATATCTAGACTCAATCATTAGTCCCGAACAATCAGCTTTTACAACAGGAAGGGAGCTAGCGGACAATGTTTTATTAATGCAAGAAATCACCAACTTCTTGCACTCTAAAACAAAAGGTCACAACATGATTATCAAGCTAGATATGATGAAAGCCTTTGACCGAGTTTCCTGGCAGTTCTTAGGTCTCCTCTTGCAAAAAATGGGATTCTCAGCCCACTTCATAGACCTAATTCTAGGAAACATTAACTCTGCCTACTTCTCGGTCCTAATAAACGGATCCCCAAATGGCTTTTTCAGAGCTACACGAGGATTAAAACAGGGAGATCCTCTTTCACCAATCCTGTTCATCCTAATGGCGGAAGCATTTTCAAAAAACCTGAATTTCCTTTATCAATACTCCAATATCAACCCTTACAAACTTCCCCCAACCATGTTAAACATTTCTCACCTCTCCTTTGCTGACGACACAGCAATCTTCATGAAATACTCAAAAAGGGGTATAGAAACTCTAATTGCCTTTCTTAAATCTTATGAGATGGCTTCTGGGCAAAAAATTAACTTCGAAAAATCATCTTTTTTCCTCTCAAATCATGCCCCAGCTCATATAACCACTCTGATCAAAACTCAAACTAACATGATAAAGGGAACTCTCCCCTTTAAATACCTGGGCTGTCCAATCTTCACAGGTAGAACTAAGAACTCTTATTTTCATTCACTCTTGGGAAATATTCAATCTAAACTCCAAGCTTGGCAAAACAAATCTCTAACTGCTGCAGGAAGATTAATACTCATAAAACACGTTTTATCTTCAATCCCTTTACACTTATTAACAGTCCTTAAACCCACCAAAACAATCATTGAATCTGCTCACAAAATTATGGCAAGATTTCTCTGGAATCCAAATACCTCAGATAACCAAAAAAGAAGAGTCTGGAAAGCCTATAAAAACCTCTGCTACCCGCTTGATGAAAATGGCATTGGCCTCAAAAATCTTCACACAATGACCACTAGCTTCTCACTTAAATTATGGTGGAAGCTTCAACAGGGGAAATCTCTTTGGGCCAAATTCATGTGGTCATGTCCTGACCATCACAAGAAATCTAAAACATGGAAAAGAATTATAGAGGTCAATGATACAGCTCAACAAAACACATTCATACAAATTGGCAAAGGAAACATTTCTTTCTGGAACTCCAACTGGACTGGTATAGGATGTCTTTCTGATTTTATCACCTCCAGCCCCACACCTCCTTTCCCTGATTTAACAGTAGCAGCCTTCTCAATCAACAAATCTACCTACACTAATACTTTACAAACTGTGTTGCCAGTGGATGTTAACCATCTCTTACAACAACAAACTCAGTTATGGCATGATCAGGAAGACAAAATGATATGGAAACCAACTTCGAATGGGAAATTTTCTACTCAATCAGCATATGAAACTATCAGATTAAAGAAACAGAAAATTAATTCATTCAAATATCTCTGGTCATCCTATTTGCCTAAAAAGATCAGTTTTTTCAACTGGAGACTACTTAATAGGCTCCTTTCTCTTCCAGACATTTTGGAAGATTTCAACTTCCATATGCCATCTAAATGCTTTTACTGCAAACAGGACTCCGACTCCCTACATCATGGTTTCAGCAGCTGCCCAGAAATTAATCATATCTGGCAAGCTATTGACAAAATCTTCTCCATCAAATCACATGATTTCTTTTTCTTATGGGACAGATTTTATTTCTACTGGAAACTGAACATTCAAAATAAAGAAGCAAACAACATCATCAAAATCTTACCTTGTATCATTACTTGGTCCATTTGGTGTGATAGAAACAAAATCTTCTTTGACAATCACTCACCAAACACACAAATAATCATAAAAAACATCCTATACACTCTTAATGACATTCTGATCAGCAAAAAACTAAAATGCTACTGGACTTTAACAAACAACATACCTAAACTCTTCATTAAAAACAAACCTAACACTAAGAAGGTTCAACGGATTGTCAAATGGAACCTGCCAACCCAGTATAAACTGAATACTGATGGTTCAGTTTTAAATAATGGGAAGACAGGGATTGGAGCTATAATTAGAGATGCCAATGGTTCTGTCGTTGAAGCTTTGGCTAAATCCATCCCGGATTGTCCAATTTTGCAAGCTGAGGCAACTGCACTCGAATGTGGCATCCAACTTGCATTACAACATGGGATCAAAGATCTTGAAATTGAAGTGGATTCTCAGATTCTGCATAACATCATAATGAAGAAGCAAGAACATCCATGGTCATGCACAGCTCAAATCAGAAGCATTCGTTCAAGACTTCACACCATCAACTACAAGCTGCAGCACATTTACAGAGAAGCAAATAGTGTAGCTGATTCCCTGGCCAAATTAGCTACCTCCGATCAGGTAAATAACAGCTTCTTTTTTGCAGATTTACCCAAGGACATTCAAGGACAGATTATACTCGACGCATCTTCCGTTCCTTATGTTAGAACTTAGCTTGTTAGACCTTAGCTTGGAGTCTACTGCTCTTAAACTCACTGTATCAAGTTTCCTTTCCTTTTGTATGCAGCTTTCATGTTTTCTCATTGACATTTCTGAGATCCAACAGAACTAGTAGGGTTAATGTATTTTGGATCATCAGTTTATTATGCTTTGAGGTAAGGTATTATGCCCCCCTCTTTTTGTATAACTAATTTTCAATATAATAAACAGGTAGGGGTCCGCCTAACCCCCCACCATCACTGGTGGTATTCCCTTAAAAAAAAAAAAAAAAAAAGATACACATAATTATGATAATATTTTAAAATGAATTTCAACATATAAATACTTAATTTTTTAAAATTTGAATGAAATATTATTAAAATCATTTTTATGTATTGAATATTAAAGATTTTCCCAAGCACCATATAATAGAAGTCGTTTGCTTGGTACTATCAATCAGGGATATTAAAATCATTTTTGACTAATTTAAACTCAAATTGTCTAAAAATAACATACTAGGAGCATCTCAAATACAAGTTTCAAAATGGAAAATGTCCTTTTCCACATAGGATTGATGGGCTTTCAAATGAAAAATGGTCTCCGATCCTAGAGCCAATTAAATACTCAGTATGACATGTATGACATGTGAAATAAAAGCCTCAATTAAATATTTCGTTTACAGGACCCCACATTGAGGTCGTCAGTTTGTCAAGTTACAAAATTTAGATATTTTAATTTTACTTTTTATAATTTTACTATTCCAAATTTAGATGTAATAATTAGATTCGAAATTTAATATTTTATTTATTAATTATACTATGTTGATTTAAAATATTAAAATATCTTTTCAAATTATATCTAAAAAATATTTAATATTATTGTAAAATAAAAGGTAAATTTTAATTTACATTAAGTTTAAAAATAGTGTGAACTATTTTTTCTAATAATAAATTAGATATATATAATTGAAAATTAAATTTTGAGTGGAATACGATTTCAAATCTTTGAGTGTGAGTTTTATTTGAAATGAATTGAATCAAATATATTACATGTAACATTATTGTTAATTATTTTTTATAAAAAATATTTTTTAATGGTCAAGTGATGTAACCGGCGTTACCATTGGATTGAAAATTTGTAGAAACGCTTTCAATTAAACTTTCAATATATACGTCATATTGATGCCTAATAAGAAATTGACAAGTGGAATCTATTTTTACCCCTGACCCCAAGCATTAGATGCTCTAATATTATAATATGTATAATGAATCATAATTTGTTAAAATATATAACTTCAAAAGATATATTTAAAACTATAAATATCTCATACTATATATAATATATCACTAAAGAAAATCCAAATAAACATATAATCTGAAATAACAAAATATTCAGACAAACTTTATTAACTAGATGAATAAACTTTAAATTTTAAACAAACTTTATTTTCGATTTAAATTTAAGATACAAAATGTCCATCCTAATATTTTAATTAATAATATAGTGCAACGCGCGATGGTACTCCGTTAGTTATATATAATCAACCATAACTTGTAAAAATATTTAACTTAAATAAAACCATAAATATCTCATTGATATATATATAGGCAAAGTATTGGGAAAGACCGTCTTTCCATAAACTTATGGAAAGACGGGGTTTAATTAAAATTATAAAAGGTAAAATGTCTTAGTTGCAATATTAAAGTTTTATCATACAACGTGTATTAGTCATAAAGTTTATAACCCGATTCATGCAACCCGAAAATTTTATCTTAATTAATTCTCATTTACACTTTAAACATTGGTTTTTCCGTAACTTTAGAGAGACCGTCTTTCAAGAGACGGACTCCCCTGAAAAAAGAATGACAAAGAGGAATTTATCATTTCCTACATAATTACACTTAAATACCCTCACACTTTCGAAGAATTCCAAACGTGCCCCTGTTTGGATAAAACGAATGCATAAAAGTTTGAGAACCTGTTGGCTCCTGCAAATTTTACCATGATGTTTATGGAGTTTAAGAATTCTGTCTGAAAGAGCAAAGGTCAGATATGTATTCTTTCTCTCAATCTTATCCATTTATAATACGTGTTGGTATAATTGTCATAGAAATCATGTCTTGCTCTTTTTTTGTTTAGATGAAATGGCATTCAGATTTCTGGGTTTTAGTTGCTCTAATGTCAATTTTAGCATCGAAAGGAAAGAACGGAATTTTATTGTTTTTCTTGATGATTTATGAAGGGATTTGTGATCATGCTATAGCATGAATCAAGATATTGCTGGTTTTGCTGCTGCTGTGTTTGCAGCATTGCATTTTGCAAATCAAGAAATTCTTGTGGGCTTCGAAGAGCTAAAATGCCTATGTTTCTTTCAGTGAGAATGTGCCTCCCTACAATTCAGCTTCCAGCTGGGATAAGCAACCCAGTAGGTGAGAGAAATCCTGTTGATTAATAGCATTATCTGTGTGTCAATTTTCAGAAGAATTGCTGTTATCTAATGCTCTCTCCGTTTCACAACAAGAGTCGTGTTATCGTGTTTCTTTATGATAGGCTTAGAAACACGACTCTTCATGTGGTGTGGACTAATTGGAGGGAGTGAGGTATTTGACTGATTTGTGGCATTATACGACAAATATCAATGCTCTCCGCTGCACATGAAGAGTCGTGTTTTTGTGTTTCTTTATTATAGGCTTAGAAACACCACTCTTCATGTGGAGCTGTGGGAGTAAGATACTTGACTGATTTGTGGCATTATAAATAAAAAAAGAGTGATGAACATTGCTTTTGCTCCCAGATCAGTTGTGTTTCACTGGTGTACTCTCATTGTTTAATCTTAACTCAATGAATATGATACATTTAGTCCTGTTTCTGTAAAACAACAGATCAGTTGCAATCCAGATGTCTTGACACATCGAAAGGATCATCATCGCGTCGAGAGGCTGTGTTAGGATGTGCTACAACTTCACTATTTTCGTGTTCGATGATAGACTGGTTTTTAGCACAAAAAACAACATTTGTCGGGGAGGAATCAAAGGTTGAGGAGGATATCTAACAAGCTATACCCCATATTGATGTTTTTCTTAACAGTTTTGAGTTCAAACTCATGTAGTTGGTCTCTGTTGAAGCACACCAAATAACCTGATATCATATGTTTATGTGAGAATAAAGCCCATTTTGAATGGTTATC
>JAULKJ010331509.1:0-10042 GCA_032355405.1 Rubia balearica | reverse complement strand
GGCCCCGGATTGGACTTTAGATGCTACCTTAAGCTCGAAGCTCGCGGGCCTCGAGGGTCGAGGCCCATGTATCATCATCAACCTGACAGTGTTAATACTGTACACTATAGACAGTGGAGGTTCAATACAAACAATTTCATATCAACCTTATCTATTTTAATATATTGTAACATGTAATTGTAATATACTACTCCGTCCTACAATGACGTTCCAAAATAAAAATGACACAAAGATTAAGAAAGTGGGGAACAAAGGCTGAAAGTGAGTTTTAAAAGCTGAAAAGTGGGGAGACAAAGGCTGAAGAGTGGGGGACAAAAGTTCAAAAGTGTTATTTTAGGTATGGTTGTCTGACTAAAAATGGAAATAATAGATATAGGAAGATCATTGTGGGATGGAGGGAGTATGTTATGGTTTTGTGGGTTTTAACATGTCATTGTTTCCTACATTAATTGAACAAGAATTGATTGTTGTATAATGTTTAACCATTTCAAGAGTTATTGAATATTAAATAACATGTAACGACCATCGACAAATGATTTTTTGTGTCATAAAATATTAAATATATAATATTGTTTGAGAAACGATGTCTCCACGATTAATCCGCGACGTCGCATAAACCAGTGGAGATATGACACCTTACCGACGTTGCAAAAATAGGCATCATTATTTTGGCAACATCGACAGTTCAAAACAAAGTCTTATTGGTCAGCGTTCAACGTCTGTATGCACACGACGTGGTTGCCCCTCATTTAGACCAACGTCCGCGGGTACGAAGTCGAAGCATTTCCTCTCCCAGCATCTGCCTTCTTACTAAAGCCAACATTGGTCCTTATACATGACTACGTAAACCTAAAAAAGTCACAGTTATGGTCTCCATCACCGGCCTTCTTGCTGAGCCAACGTCGGGCACAAAACCTGCCAACATTGGGTACACCACCTGCTTATGTTGGTCCAAACCCAAAGTAAAAAGTACTTTTTACCTCGATTCCGAACTGATTTAAAAACTGTACATTTTACTACAATGGTATTTATCTCAGTTTTTTGGGACTAAAAACCAAGGTAAAAAGTTTTGTATAACCGAGGTAAAAGGTCTCGTTTCTTGTAGTGAAAGAGAACCGTTTTGAAGGTGCTAGAAAGCGTTCTCTATTGGCTTTACATGATGAACCATTCATATAGATTTTGTCAATCTTGCGACAAATGTAAAAGATTGAGAAACATCTCCCAATGGAATGAAACACCACAAACAATCATATTTTCGATGTGTGGGGGATTGACTTCATGGGACCTTTCCTAAACTCATTTTGTTGCACCTATATTTTGCTCATTGTCGACTATGTGTCCAAGTGGGTCGAGGTAAAAACCACTAGGACCAACGATTCAAAAGTGGTGGCAGAGTTATTGAAGGTGAATACCATTTCCAGATTTGGGGTTCCTCAGGCTGTGATTAGACACCGAGGAACCTACTTTTGAAATGAAAAAATGAGGTTGTGATGAAGAAGTATAGGGTGATCCTTAAAACCTCCACAACCTATTTCCCACAATCAAATGGCCAATCTGAGTTCTCCAATTGTGAGATTAAATGTACCCTTGACAAAATGGTTAACTTGAATAGGAGGCATAGGCGAATTTGACTAGACGACGCTTTGTGGGGCGTATAGAACGGCCTATAAGAATCATATTTGAATGTCTCCATATTAGGTATTTTTTTTTGAAACAGTGTCACATACCTGTGAAGCTTGAACAAAAAGTATATTGGGCCATCAAAAGATTCAATATCAATTGAGATGAAGGCAGTATGCATTGAAAGCTTCAATTGCAAGAGTTTGAAGAGATTTGGAATAACTCCTATGAGAACTCTGCAATTTACAAGGAGAAACTAAGGCAAAGCATGATAGTATGGTCACTAGAAAATACTTTTTACGTTGGTTGAAATTTCCTTTGATTCCAATCGCGACTTCATTTATTTCTAGGTAAATTGCATTCAAAGTGGATTGGGCCTTTTTTTGTTGTGAAAATTTTCCCACATGGAGCAGTTGAAATCATGACCAAGGAGACTTCCAAGGTATTCAAAGTTAATGGTCATCACTTGAAACTATACTATGAGAATTTCTAACTGGAACTAGTCGAGAAAAACCTTTTGAATGACTCGGTTAGTGAATAGAGGCTTCGAGATATTATTACATCGTTTCGACGACGTTAAATAAACTTACTTTTGATCATCCAGATAATCATTGATATTCAGTTGATTTACTTGTGTATTTATCTTTGTCGATTAGATTTTTCTTTCCTTTTCTTTGGAACAATATTATGCTTGGTGTGCTTCGGTTGTGATTTTTCAAGAAAATGGGGAACTCTTGAAGGATTTGTAGACCAAAAAGATGGGGAGCTAGCCAGTTTGTTCTTCGCGGACCAGGATATGTGTCGCGGCCCACGAAGAAAAGTGGTCTGTAACAATGGTATGGAAGTTTTTTTTCGTGAACCGTGACATATATTCTTTTTCTGATCGAGAGATTTCATATCTCAAGGCTCGATGGTTCATTTTGTAGGCAGCACAAAATGCCCCAAAATTGGGCTTCATACTACATAAAGATTATGAAAAACAAAAACATTACACCACCAAAAGTTCTTCCTAAAACATCCCCACAAAAAAAAAAAGATAGCACCTTACACCACCAAAAACTCTACCAACTTTCCAAAACCAATGATAACACCAAAACAAACCCAAAACAAAGCAACACCAAAAACACAAAGCAATCTCGAGATGTAAAACTCCTAAGTTCTTCACTACTTCCTCCACTACACTTGAAATTTTCATTGTCCCCAATGCAATGAAACAATAGAAACCATAAGTGGGTAAGAGAAAAGTGGTGGAAATTACTCTTGTGACCCCAAAGGGTTCTTCCTCCAGTGTCGTGCCTCGTGTCTCTTCCTCATTTCTTCTTGTCGCATTTCTTGCCTCTCAATGGTAATAATGTCCCAAAAACTATCAAGTCTTGAGATATGGAATATCTCGATAAATTTCTTGATGGCCTCTTCTTGGACATCCTCCTTCTCATTCACAATAGAAAACTCTGCCTTCATTTTCCGCTCGATGGAGTCCAACCTAGACCCCTAAACATGCATGGTGCTCTCCATAGAGTCTAGCCTAGTCCTAAAATCCTCCAATTATAAACTCATCCTACCTACCGTGTGACCAATCTCCAATACAAGCTGGTTAGAACATAAAAGTTGTTCTCCAAAAATGCGGAGTTGGTCGAGGAACTCCACGAGTAGGTGAGTGCGACTAGGTGGTGCCCTAGATGGAGTCTCACGATCCTTCTTCTCAATGTCCATGTCCGGGATTGATAATACCCTGTAGAAGTACTTCTCAAACAGCTGATCAGGTGCTAGGAACAAATCCTCCAATACAGTGTCTTGGTTTATAGGGTCGTGCTTCGGCTGTGGAAGGATCACGAAATTGCAGATTGTGGAACCAGTGTACAACCATACAAATAAATACTCTGAGGTTGTGGTAACGACTAAAGAATCCCTCACCAACTTATTCATAGTGTACCTTATCTCCAAACGTCCTAAGTCATCAATGCGAATGAAGAAGAAATCGGATGGCCCAAGTGTTGGGCCAGGAGTCCAACTATGCCACCCATCGATATTTTACCACCTTTCTTGTTTCCCATGTCCATGCATTCCTACACGAAGGCCACCACCATGTTGGGGTAGAAATTCCCCTCTGGTGTCATTGCCCAAAGAAATTGGCGTCCGAACCGGGGAACTATGAAAGATCTCCATGACAAAATACCCCATCGACAGTAGTCGTTGGACATAACGCAACACTGAATGGACAATCGTGGTGAACTTTCATTTATGCTTCCTCTCTGTGCCCAAAATAATTCTCCAATAATTGCTCAATGAAAATGCAAGGCCTTTTCGGTGTGTCCTCAGAATCTCCTTCCCGTACTTCCACCTGAATGCTTGGGCAATGTCCCAATACGACTTAGTGTACTTCTTTTCATCCAAGTTAAAATGGATGATTCTCCTCCGCCCATTGTCTGTTGCTTGCTCCATGTAGTGAATTTTTTTGAGTGATGTGAAACTAGTAGTTAGATGGTAAGATGATGGAATTTTGTTTATTTTGCTTATTTAAATGTTATATAATAAGTTTACAAAAATACGGACATAGATATTTAAATTAAATTTATGAAAATGTTGCATAAGTAAAATAAAACAAAATATCTTATGGGCTTGAAATATTTCAGCATCAAGTCCTGCACTTTATGGAAGAATTCAACTGATATCATTGGTAAAATGAATGAAATATTTATTGTTTAGAAACTTCGAGATATTTGCACTAATAGCATGTGTCTAGAAAATTTTGACAGATATAAGGTTAGAAGCCTAAAAGAAATATAAAAAATATATTAATAAAATATATTTTTTAATGCGAGTTATATTCAATTAAATGCCTTCTATATCCATCAATATAAAATAACAAATATTTCACTAGTAAAATATTACTTTCATAAAATAAATCACTACTATAAAGGGAAGCAACTATTTGAAATCAATGCGGATGATAGTTATAAAAAAAAGGGATTCAGAACTAACAAACCATAATTTTAGAAAACAGTATAAGTAGGATCAAAAGTATAAACAATCCTTAATCCGAGTTTTACGAGTCACTTAACCAAATTGAGGAATTTCTTAGTCAAGAGATATGTTGTGACAGAAATTTATTAACAGACTTGTTCCACAAATGGAATAATTTGATTAATTAATATAAAGGAGCTCTATGAGGAATTCCTTTTCTTCTCTGTTTCCTCTTCTCAGAACTTTTAGACACCCCTAACCCTTCTTCGATCGTTTCACTGACACAAATGAAGTTGGATATAATTTGGTTTCACCTGAAAAGGTACATTTGGTTATTGTGAAAAAAATCATACACATGTTTCTCTTAAATGTATATACGGATTAGTAATGTAATCACTTTTGGACTAGAAAGTTATAATTTTTTAAAATTAATCTGTAAGATAAACTGTCACAACAAAATACATGAGGATGTTAGTACCCATAACATATTTTAAAATTATATTTTCGGTTATGATTGTAATACTAAATAAAGATTAATCTCTAACCTTGCATACGATGGAGCAAAACCTATATTTTTTTTGGCTCATGCAATTTTCTCTTACCAACACGGTATGATGAATTAACTGGAAATAGTTCCCTAGATTCAAAATGTGGTAGCGGATTCGGTGATATAATCAGTTTTACATTACACTTGAATGACTGCATAATCAGAGAAAATAATAAATATAAGATTCACATACAAATAATTTTTAGAGCAAGATTTTGGGATTATTACATGGTTTTAGGTAATTTCTCTTCTATATAATACTTATCATGACATTTAATCTTTCCTATTTATTTTTTTGTTGCATGTCCTCTATAAAAAAAAGCAAATTTGATATGAAGGTGTAATTTAAACTTATGGTGTGTGGAACAAAAAATTTCACAAAAATATATTTGAAATATTTTGTAAAATTAAAAATCCTTTTGTAAAATAAACTATACAGATAAGTATGTGTCTAACATATATAACATTTTCCAATAAAAAATTTGCATCGAAAAAAATTAATATTATTGAAATTATATTAGTAATAAAAATAGTTTTAATTCTAATTACTCCATGAAATATTATATTATTTAAAGATATGATATTTTATATTTTTTAAAAAATAAATATATTTAATAAATTTCTATGTAAATTTATAAATGAACACTAATTTATGTATGTATTTGTTATATGAAAAATATTCTACATACTTTTATCATACTTGTTTGTAAAAAAAATTGTAGTATTAATTATAAGATATACACAGCAAAAATATTATTCTACTCCATGTCCTAAATTTTTGGAATTACTGTAAAATTATTTATTGTACCTGAATATCGGCACATTTGATATGATGTTCCATATCTTCCACAGGTACAACATCTCGATATACATGATGATGGATTTTGAGAAATTCATGTTCTATAGTACTTGCAAATGCTCTTAGTACAAGGTATACATTACCTAACAAGTTTGTTTTTCTTCACCTCGTGAAGTAAGCAAGGTCCAAAATAGGTATTCCGAATGAGGGGATCAATCCATTGAGGTAGGTATCCATCACTAAGTACTTAAAATTTCACTTCATCCTATAAATTAAATTAATTAATTAAACACCTTAGCCGCATAAAAGTAAACTATTAAAATTATAAATGTAGCATCAATGATTTTTCTTGGTTGCATTGTATGGATTTTCAAAAGAGAGATTTGAAAGTATGCATGAAATTTTATCTGAATCTTCAAATTTAAAGTATAAAATAAACTGGTATCAATAAATCAACCCCTCACTCAAGATGTCTTGTGCATTCCTATTAATTATTAAATAATCATTTAGTTTGATTGACTCTATGATCTAGTACATTTATGAAATAACCTGCTCAATTAATGAATAATCTAAAAAGGCCAAATGATAAAATTGAAAGTGACTTAAAAAAATGATGATAGAATATTTTCTCAATGATGACCAAATTCGTCTCTAATACACATCACGAGGTTATATTAGAGTAGAAAAAATGGAAATTCTTTTAAAATTGATAATTTAGTCCAAGAGAGCTCTTGAATATCATTCATTGTTGGTTATAAACATTCATCTAGTTATTTAATGAGAATATAAATATTCCATTCAAAAGCAAATCACATCAACAATAATTCACTCGCGTAACAATAGTAGTAATAAAAAGAGTTAAAATAAACTGATGAACCTGATGAAGAGAGTCTGAAATTGACATTCTTCTTTGTATTTCATTTGTTAAGTTCTATAACTCAAAAGTAAAAATGAATGTGAATATCATTCATAGTGACCCCTTTGTTATATATGATATAGTTTTTTGAATAGGTAATTATGTAGTACTTTTAAAAAATTGTTAAGGGACATAATAATAGTCAAGAAGGATTCACGCTAATTAATGGAAATGGCAGCCGCAAAAACATTTTTTTTGTTTTTTTCCTTTTGTTGTTAACCACTCTACTTATGATTCCCAGTGAACTCCGCTAAAGGTTTTGAAACCCATATTTGGTTGTTTCAAATTTTAATTTTGGGTTTTACTATAAATGAAAATTTTCCTTTATCCGAGATGTTTCTAAATTTTTATGTATATTCCTTATTTTCTATGTATATTCCTAAGCAGCCCATTTTTAACTAGTATCTCATAGTCATCCTCATGGTAAAATTTGTTTGTACTAAATATCTCTGCACTAAGTGAGAAGATCTGGGAATGAATATGCTCCAGGTTATGGGATTTTCCATTAAAACAGTGGTTATTTTTGGATTTCCATAGAATCCAACATGTGGCAACTGATGTGGTGAGAGTTACCCTCTATTTAGCCACTGAATCAGATGAGTTAGACCAAATATGAGCTAATCTATCAAATACATGGTCACATGTTATAAAAGTTGAGTCAGTGAGCTAAGCTACATACTTCCAAGTCTCCCTGATTAAGCTTGCAGATTGATTTCTCCTTTTCCTTAGCATTTGATATGCTGAAGAAACTTAGAATTTACCTATGTGTTATGGTTTCCAAACCATTTCATCCTTACCCGCTATTATGTTCCATTCATTCTTCATTTGTTCCATACTATGGAGGAATATGTTTCTTGGTTATGTCCAGATATTGATCCTTATTCAGTATCAAGTCCTCAACTTGTAAGAGTATGTAAGGGACTTCTGTTTGCCCCTGCCATTGGTTTATCAAAGAACCAGAGCCCAGCCAGTTGGCAATCCAAAAGATGGAATTGCCTGACCTAATTATAACCTGTGTATTATCTTCTACCACCTGAGAGATGATGCAAACCCTTATCCAGGCTTCTAATTTCCTGTTGGAAGGGGATATTGACCATGTGTATTTTACCCAAGGGTCGTACAATGTTGATCCTTCCACCGGAGCTTAATGGAGAAACTATCTATGGTGGTGTACAGGTCATAAATTCCAAATCCATTCTCCCCTTTGGGAAAAGACAGAGAGACAGACCCTCCAATGTTTTCTCCTCCCATGCTCAGGTTTTCCCCACAGGAATATTGGGGATTAGGGTTATTAGGGTGCTAGCAAAGGATCTTAGGACCTTAACCCCACATAGGATTTCATTTATAGCTTGTGTTAAGTCCCCCTTGATACTGTCCCAGGAATTTCTGTAGAACAGTCTTGAGAAGCCATTAGGACCAAGAGCACTCTCTTGGCTGAGGTTGAAAACCACATCATGAATTTCATCAAGGCTGGCTGATCTCAATAAGTCTATATTATCTTGGTCAGATATTACAGATGGGATTAGGTCTAGAAAGTATTTAATTAGCCAAATTAATTTATATTTTAAAAAATATTAAATGTTATGGTTGTATACTCTCTCTATTTATTTATATGGCTTTAAAAATTTCTGTTTGCGTCTTTAGGAAAGATAGCATGATTTATTTTCAAAATTTTATGAATCAAGACTGTTTTGAAGATGATAGAGGAAAACACTACTAACAATCTAGTGGACACTTATTATAAATGGACATACAAAAGTATTAATTTACCAAATATTATATCTTACCAATTCGGGTTTTTTATTCAAAATATTTTAATCCAATTTTTTTAGTATTTTACGAACTAGGTGGTTTAAATTTTTTGTTAAGTGTCTCTACAAAGAAAGTCCAAAAAAATGAAAGGATGAAGTGGATCAGTATATTTGAAACCCAAAATTTAACGAAGATTACTTATAGTAATAAATAATTCAAAATTGCATGGATGACATATGTCTAAAAGAAAATTATTCATATTTTGTTAAAATAAAACTATACTAAATTATTTTTTTGTCCATAACATAGCATTTTATATGATATGAATTTCTTGCGAAGAGTCTGGATTGCAGAATTTTAGATCTTTGACAACAATATGGATTTGGAAAACCCTACTTGTGCCGCACAAAATTGAAGCGTCTAGCTCTCGGGGTACACTTAATTTTGAATTGCTCACTAACTCGCCTGCAGGATTAAGCTACAATGAAAACGCTCGCAAGCAATGAGTATAACTCAAAATTCTGAATATTTGAGTAATAAAAAGATGGCCAATAGCTCTACCATCCCCCTCTTTTATAGAGTGGATTTTGAATACAAAATCCTAAACACAATTTATAACTGAATCGAATTATGGAAGTTTTAAGAAGTTAAAACTATATATAACTAAAATACCTATTTTAAACCCTAGCATTGTCGATATCTTCAAGAAGACATCTTGAAGAATATTACCTTATCTAATATTACCAAATTTAATTCTAATCAGAATAAAACACCATATTTTTGAAAACCCCAATTGGACTGGGTTGAAAATATTAACTCTTCAGAAGCCCACATGTCCAAATTATTGGAATAAAATAAAATAATGTTACAATAGTTTACAATGATCACATTACATCATTAAAAACACAGTGGAAAAAAGAGTATAGTGTTCTTCACAAAGTTTTTCAGTTAATCGACAAACATGAATAATTAATCCAAGCCCTAGCCGACTTATTATTGAATTCTTCAACATGAAATTGATCCATCAAAGCATTCAATGTCACATCCCAAAACTTTGTTCTTGACCTTGTCATCGGTCCAGCCATGTCACTTAGAGGATCCCGAACATAACCCTTGAATGTTTTATCAAGTCGTGGAATGTCTTCATATGGTGGTAGTCGTCTTGTTATCTCCATCATTATACCATCTTTTGGTTCCCGAGATCAAAACCACGACCAAAAGATGGTATAAGATGCTATGTTAGGGACCCAAAAACAATTTAGTCTACCTAAAAACCATCCGAACTCTAGTTTTGGGGACAGAAAATTTCATTTTAAATTTTTGGGGTACTGAAAGGATATGGTTTTGGTCTCGGGGACCAAAAGATGGTATAAGATGCTATGCTAGGGACTAAAAAAATAATTTAGTCTTTATTATAGTATTGTGTATAGTTTTCTTTTAACAA
>JAULKJ010331500.1:0-10042 GCA_032355405.1 Rubia balearica | reverse complement strand
GCGCTCCTCATCGGCTAGAACCTCATTTTGCTCAGTTTCTCAGTTCTTTGTACCCTATTGGCTGGTCTCGACATTAGTGACTTGAAACGGCGTAGATTGTATGAAATAGGACGTTTTGCTCCCGTACTTACACATGGTCAGCACAATATAGCACGACCCATGCTAGAACTTGGCATGACTCGTGCTGGGTGGAATGGGGCATGCTAAAGGCTCCTGGCACGGTTGTGTGCCGTGGAATGGGCCGTGTTACGAGAGGCCCTCATGCCGGCCCGGTGTGGTCCGTACTGAACCAAGGTTAAAAATACTCTTTTTTTTACTTCGGGTACATTTATCTCAGCTTTTTACTTCGGGTACATTTACTTCGGGTAAATTGGTGTAAAATGCTATGATTGATTTTGGAGCATTTATTAATGTGATCCCTTATAGCCTTTATGAAAACCTAGACATAGGTGTGCTTAAGTAAACTAGGGTAATTTTTCAACAAGCCAATCACTCAAAAGCTAGCCCTCGAAGCTTAGTTAAGGATGTAATGGTTAGAGTAGGTAATTTAGTGTTTCTGGCGGATTCTATGTTCTTGACGTATTGTACGATGGGGGTGTGCCCTCAATTTCATTGGAGGCACCTTTTCTAAAAATGTTAAGGACTAAGATAAATGTTTATTTAGGGACACTAACCCTAGACGATGACATTGATAAGGTGGGATTTGAAATATATAAGTCTAAGAAATATTCACCTATTCCCTCTTTTATGTTCAATGACATAACTTTGTGTGATGAGCTTGATCAATTTGAAAACCCTTGCATTATAAATGAGAATGAATGCCTCGATGAGATCCTTGGTATTGATGATTGTGATGAGCTACATTTGTGATGATCATGTTGATAAGAATTATAGTGTGATTAAAGATGATTTTCTTTCGATTTCTAACACTAACGTGCAGCAGAGAAGGAACTGGGTTAAAAAATTAACAATTCCCAAGCCCCTTCCTGCTCCAAACTCAACAAAATTGTATCTATTATTGTGAAAGGTGAATGTGTTTGGTACATTCCTGCCAAGGTGAAGGGTAAATCGAAGGTAATGTGGTGACCAATCTATAGGGACGTGGTCAATGGTTGTGTCGAGAATGGTGATTCTAGTGACCCATCAAACCACTTTTCTTACTTTTCTAAAAATCCATCGAATAATAAGTCGTGAGAACAAAAACAAAGAAATAGTTTTTATTTTGTATTAGTAGCTTTTAAAAAATTTCTTGTGAATCTTTAGGAGTGTGTTTGATTTTTTGTGGAGTTTTTAGGGATTCGTAGTCATCATATTTTGTCTGGAACAGTGCTACTCTCGGTTTTCATATTTTTGGATGAAGGGATTTTGCGACAAATGTCGGAAGGAGAAGAGCCTGGCCAGCCTCGTGCCAGGGAGTGCTAGCACGAGCGTGCCAGCAACATGATGGTTCCAGGCCACACCAGAAAGAGGCCTAAGGCTCAATACGAGGCCAAGCCAGCATGAGACTGGTGACATGGAGCATAAGGCTCAGCACGAGGTAAAAGGCTCGACACGAGCCTTGCTTTGGAAATATCACGTGCCACCCTAAGCCACCGAATAAAATTCCCCGAACCTCATATAAAGCCTCATGTTGTTCATCCATCTTCTTCATCTCTTTCTTCTACATCTGCCAAACCCTGAACCCGAAACAAACCTTCTTCCTCCTTAAAAATAGATTTTTCACCATATCTCCTTCAATTATTCTCCAAATCACCACAAATTTGTCTCAAAACCTTTAACCTACGAATCCCATTGACTATTTCTCCTATAAACATCCAAATTCAACCCATGTTTTTAGAAATTGAGCTCAACCCTCATTTAAGTGTTTTACCAAAACCAGAATTTTGATTGGTTTTGGGTGTCAAGGATTGTTGCAATTTGGTCTAGAAGGAGTCCTGCACTATCCCCAACCACAAATCCACAAAAATTCAGCTCCAAACTTCACCTATGTAGAGAATTTGTGGCACGTCTGCTGAGCGTAATGGTCGGTTGCCACGTGGAGACCACCGTTGCTATTGACTGAAACTGTAAATACCTGTGGTCGATTTGCACAACCCAAGCTTGCCCTGATTTGGTGGATGACTTCATTGGCCAGTGTATTAACATCTCAGGACTCGGATAGGCAAGATAGCAATTGGGGGCATGATATTTCTTCTGGTTACTCATTTTTACCTTCTGATGAGCATGAGAAGCAGGAGAACCCAAAAACCCTTTACACCTTCACTTCTTCAGCTATGACAAAGCTGAGGCTGATACATATATAGGCTAAAGCTATCTACTGGCTTTATAATGGGGATAACTTCATGAGATTTCCTCAAAGATAAAGGATCAAGCTAGAAAAGACATTTATACTATAGGATTTCATCACATAGCCCAATGCAGGATCACAGGTAGAATTGGGAGTGTGTTATAGGGAGGAGAAGGACGAGGATGTGCAGGGTGATGATGAGGAGCAGAGCGAGCATGCCGTGCAGGCCTTGATGTATGAGGACCACATTCTCAACCAGTCTGCAGAGGCCTTCCCTACTGACCACCAGCTTCTCCAGCCACAATCAAGAACATTCAACGTTTATAGACTTCTTCTATTGAATTCACTTAGCGTTTATAGACTTCTTCTATAACAAAGAGTTCGACATTATCACATTCACCTAGCATTTACAAAATCTTCAACCGTATTAGAAGCTCTAATTCATTCTTTTGGATTCCATACAAAAGAGGTGAAAGATAGTTACTTTCCCCCAACCCTAACAAGCAATCATACTAGTAATTCATATATTCAAACTTTGGGAGGTCATCGTGTACCACTCAAAGATACAATTTATAAGCCCGTTTTGCTTACTAAATACAATTAAGTAGATAGTGGAAAGTCGGGGTTGTCCACAGAAAAGAGGGATATTCCTAAGTGTTTATACATACAAGGGTTAATATAAGCCTAGATATAGATATATACATACATATAAAAGAAAGTAAAGGGGGGCGGGGGGGTTTCATTGGTTAGTTTCCTAAGTTATGAAAGGAAAGACAACATAACTAGAAAATTCAAGTAACTATGCTAATCATGCAACAAACTAATTAAAATAGACAAAAACTACAAATGACAAAACCTTGGGGGCAATATATTTTTGTTTCCAAACCTATTATCTATCCTTGAATCCACGACCTGTTCACTACTTTAACTGCTTGTTGTGAAGATAAATCTTCCACGCTTCTTTTATAGTACTTTACAAGAGTGAATTCAACATCTCATGCATCTACACAAGATTAGCCAAGAACATTCAACGTTCATAAACTTCTATTAGTTGCTACACAAAAAAACATGATAAAGAATTCGACATTATCACATTTATCTAGCATTCATCAAATCATCAGCAACATTAGAAGCTCTAATTCATGCTCTTGGATTTCATATCAAGGGAATGGAGAATTAGCTACTTTCTCCAAACCCTAACACATAATCATACAAGAAATTCATATAACAAACTTCTAACACCGTTAATGGATTCAACAATCAAATTCAAGCACAATAAATACACAATAGAGAAAGCATTAAATTGATAGAAATGATTCCCAAGACATAGATAAGGAAGCTTCAATCCATTGCTCCCAAGGAGATTACTAACCTAGATAATAAAAAAACATAAGTAATCTACAAACTAAGAAAAGAAGAAGAAGAAAACTATGGTTTTCTACAGTAAAAATTGTGCTGGAAGAAGCTCTGGAAAAGGGGAAGAGGGATGAGTATTTATAATACAAAAATCCCAAAAACTAGATCTGGGCAGTCATCCATCGTGACTCATGACACATTCGTCACAACTCGCGATGGGTATAGTACCGTCGTTATCGCAACACATTCGTCGTGACTTGTGACGGTCAGAGTATTCTGCATCGAGTGATGTCTTCTTTCTTGGTCTAATTGTAGTTATCTCCTTTTCTCTTCTTCTAGTCTTCCAGGTCTTCGTAGTCTTCAAAATTCAGTCTTCATGGTCCTTAAATCTTCAAAGATAGTGTTCGAAGTGTTCAAAGTCTTTCAATATTTGCCTTTTCACACAAAATTCCCTAGAAGAGTAATAAGAGCGTTAAGTCGCTCTTAACTCCCCTTAGAGAATTTCAAGGCAAAATGCCACATCTAAAGCACAAAAGTGAATAAAAAAAGTTCCCAAAATAACCATATAAAAAGGACACACCAAATATCCCCATACTTGAACCTTACTCGTCCTTGAGTAAGAAAAGATTCAGGCACGAGAATAATTTCACATGTCCATATCCTAATACTAATATTCCCCCAAATTAAAACCTCATCGGTAAATGACTAGATTTTTAACAAAATTTTCCTTTTCTCTCTTTCTCTCATTTTGCCAAGGAGCTCTTTCGGGTTTTCATCCTAGCCACACATTATATTTCTTAGGCTCACATCTCACCCACATCTAGCCTTTCATTTTTACCTAGGCCGCCCTTTTGGGTTTTCGACCAAACCGGGACCCCAATGTTGCCTAAATTCCCTCTCGGGTTTTCAACTTAGCTGGTTTTCTTTTTAACATTTTTTTCTTTTTCATTTTTCCATGTATTTCCAATCAAAAATAGCAAAAATCTTTCAAGCTCAAGCATACATGCATGTAAGCCTTTAACCCCTCCCCACACTTAAAATATTACATTGCCCTCAATGTAAACATATAAAGCAAGAACGATAAAACTCAAGGTAAGAGGTAAAGTAACTCCCATTTCTCCACTTATTTAATGTTTGTATAGTAAATCCCATGTATTCATCTGAATTTGGTTCCAAAACCAAAGGGGAAGTTAGAGGTATTGCAGAGGAACTCACCTCTCGAGCAACATGTTGTCTCCTTGGCACTAGAACTAACATCACAGAGAACAACATCAAACTCACAAGTATTTAGGGATTTGAAATATTAGGTTTAGCATTAAAAGTTAATAACCATAAAATTTCCAAAGAAAAACCACTCCTTCATGCATTCGCCACTATGAAATCATCCAATAAAACTATCTAACATATATCAACAATTATCCAAGCATTATTATAGAATTTAACAATCATATTCACAATGATGTAGTTGGTACACTACAATCAATAAAGATAACTATAAACATGCAAGAATGATCATGTCTATATATGCAAGATGGTGGAGAAATGTGTTGAAGTGCAGTGGTTCTTAGGAGTAATTCTTAGAGAAGAAGAAAGAAAAATGATTCAGTTTCCTAGGGAAGCCGTAGCAATCGCGAGGGTTCTATCATGACTCGCGATAGCCTGTCGTGACTCGTGATGTCCCTATCATGAATGTTTGGGTCCGGAAGTTGCAAATTTGAGAAGAAAATTTTAGAATCCTTTCGCGATCGCGATAAACGCGCCGCGACTCGCGACAGGGTCATGGCGACTCGCGACTTGCGACATTGTCTTGGTGCTCGTGAAGGACTGGAACTGGGAGTTGTAAATTTTCCTTGGTTCATCGCGACTCGCGATGGACAAAGTGTCCCAACTCTTAGCAGAATATTTTTTCTTACCTTCTTTCCAAGCTCTCTTCCCTTTCTCAAGGATATTATTCCTTCATATTCTCCAATGAAATGCACTTCATCTTTGCTACAAAATCGTGGAAACACACCATGAAAATATCAAGAAAAATTAATAATAAAAATAGCAACAAACACCAAAATAAACACCGAATTTATTTACGTCATCGGCTCGACTTAGCTCCATCTGTTAAAGGTCGTCGGGACGACCCTAATGTTATCCATATGGTAAAGGTTTGAACCACCCCTTCACCATGAGCATTCAAAAGTAGAGAGGTGGGGTTACAAAAATTTAAATAGGAAAGCCTTGTGGAGTTGGAGTTGGTTTTAAGGGAGTTAGGTGGTTAGGAGGCTTGGTATTTTTATTTGGCTCCTCTCTCATCTCCTTCAAACCTTTCGAAATCGGTGGATTTGGTTCACTAGGTGGGGGTAGGGTTGATAATGACAATGGACGTAGCACAATCACCTCTTCTGCAACTTCAATGTATTCAACCACCAACTCCTCATCCCTTTCGAACTCGAACTCATTCGTCAAGGTGACCTCACTCACCGTATCTTTGAGTACAACTGGGATGGTGTAACTTCAGAATAACGAGCTTCTATTCGGATCACCACTTCCATCTTGTTTCTCACCTGCCCCTCCAAAGTCTCGAGTCTTGAGGAATTTTGAGTTTTCACTTCCTCGTTAATCTTTGCTAACCTGGTCAAGTTTGCTAATGTTTCCATGATCTCCGTATTAGTCAAACTATAACCTTCTTCTTGGGGTTGGTTTTTGGGTATGGTGGAAGGTGGTAGGGGATAACTATATTTCTCGTAGGGTTGGTTTTCTATCTCCTTCTCATACCACATATACGGATTACCACTCCACTCCGGATTGTCAGAATTGTGGTACTGATACCATTTTTGAGCTTCTTTCCCTTGAAAACCATCAACTCCATTCTCTTGATTGCACTCTTCATAATTCACTTGGTTTTGAAAACCAATGGTTCTTTCCTCCTCATAGTGGCTATCCCTCAACATATAGAAACATTCAGTAGGATGGTCGGAATGAGAAATCCAACAAAACATTGCTCGTTAAGCCTCTGTTCTCATCATGAGTTCCCTCAAGGTGAGATGTTCCATATATTTTTTCTATCAAAAAGTCGGAATGATATTACAAGGATTCTCGGTAAAAAGTCACCAAGAACTCAAGCAATACCTACTCCGAACAAAAACAGCCAAAGAGAAAAGGAAAATAAAGACAAATAGCAAATACTCACACATAATATGCCCGAACACGAAACATATACGACTCTTCTCTGGCAAAAGTGCCAAAATTTGGGAGGTCGTCGCCGTACCTCTGAAAAATACAATTTATAAGCTGTTTTTGGTTACTAAAAAAATTAAGTAGATAGTGGTAAGTCGGCGTCGTCCACAGAGAAAAGGGATTTTCCTAAGCGTTTACACATACAAGGGTGAATATAATATAGATATATACATACATATAAAAGCAAGTAAGAAGGGGGGTTTTGGTTGGTTGGTTTCCTAAGTTATGAAAGTAAGGACAGGATAACTAGCAAAGTCAAGTAAATATGCTAATCATGCAACAAACTAATAAAAAAAAACCAAAACTACAAATGACAAAACCTTGGGGGCAATAGATTTCTGCTTCCAAGCCTATTATCAATCCTTGAATCCACGTCCTGTTCACTACTTTAACTACTTGTTGTGAAGATAAATCTTCGACCCTTCTTTGATAGTAGTTTATACGAGGGAAATCGACATCTCTAGCTAAACCTCACTAAAGACCCCTTTAGTCCTTCAATGCTTAAAGATATCCCATTAATGGCATTAAGCACAAAGAATCAACAATCTTGGTAACCCTTATAAACACTACACCGTGTCTAAGCATTGAACCAATTTATGCATTTACACAAGATTAGACAAGAACGTTCAACGTTCATAAACTTCTCATGTTTGCTACACAAAACAAACATGATATTGAATTCGACATTATCACATTTATCTAGCATTCATCAAATCATCAACAACATTGGAAGCTCTAATTCATTCTCTTGGATTTCATATCAAAGGAAGGGAGAATTATCTACTTTCTCCAAACCCTAACACATAATCATACAAGAAATTCATATACTCACACTTCTAACACCATTAATGGATTCAACAATCAAATTCAAGCACAATAAATACACAATGGAGAAAGCATTAAATAGATAGAAATGATTCTCAAGATGTAGATAAGAATGCTTCAATCCATTGCTCCCAAGGAGATTACTAAATTAGATAATAAAACACATAAATAATCTACAAACTAAGAAGAAGAAGAAGAAGAAAACTAGGGTTTTCTACAGTAAAAATGGGGCTGGAAGAAGTTCTGGAAGAGGGATGAGTATTTATAGTACAAAAATTCCAAAAAGTAGATCTTGGCAGTCGTCCATCGCGACTCGTGACGGTAAGAGTATTCTTCCTCGAGTGATATCTTCTTTCTTGGTCTAATTATAGTTGCCTCGTCTTCTATTCTTCGAGTCTTCTAGATCTTCGTAGTCTTCAAAATGCAGTCTTCAGGGTCGTCAAATCTTCAAAGATAGTCTTCGAAGTCTTGAAAGTTTTCCAATATTTTCCTTGTCACACAAAATCCCCTAGAAGAGTAATAAGAGCGTAAAGTCTCTCTTAACTCCTATTAGAGAATTTGAATGAAAAATGTCATACCTAAAGCACAAAAGTATACAAAAGTCAATAGAAAAAGTCCCCAAAATAACTGTATAAAATGGACACACGAAACTTCAAACACCATTAATGAATTCAACAACCAACATTTAAATCACAATAAATGCACAATAGAAAATGAATTAAATAGCTCATAAATTGTTCTCAAGACATGGTCTTGGAAGCCTTAATTAATTGCTCTCAAGACAAAATTTAGCTACTAGAATTCATAATAAACATCAAAAGCAATTCCAACATAAAATCAAGATGAAACAAAGATGAAGATGGTAGAAACTAGGGTTTTAAAGCTGCAGAATTGGGAGAGAAATGATGTTTGAAGGAGAGAGGATAAGATGATATTTATTGTACAAAAAAAGTCAAAAAGTATATCTGAACAGAGACCTGTCTAGACTAGCGACACATGCATCACGACTCATGACAGGCAGAGTAAGCTGCTCTTCAATGTGTTCTTCTTCACGTCTTCAAGTCTTCATGGTCTTCGAAGCTCAAATGTAGGTCTTCAAATCTTCAAAACTAGTCTTCAAAGTCTTCAAACAATCTCCTTGTCACACAAAATTCTCTAGAAAAGTACCAAGAGCCCAAAAGTTGCGCAAAATGCAACATCTAGAGCACAAAAGTATACAAAAGTGAATACAAAAGATTCCAAAATCACGGTATAATATGGACACATCAAACCTCCCCACACTTGATCCTTACTCATCGTCAAGTAAAATGTGATTCAAGAACAGAAATAATTTCACATGTCCCCATCCTAATACTAATATTCCCCCAATCAAAGCCTCAAAAAAACTCTCAATATCATAAGGCCCAAAATAAAAAATCAAATCGGAATTTTATCACACAACCCCAATTTCCTATTTTCAATTCTACCCGAATATACCACTTATCCATTTGCTAAATCCCATAAAAACATTTCCATTTCCCTAATTGATAGTCCAAAAATCCAATGGCATCAAGTGAAGTCAAAACTATATCAAAGTTTCAAGCACATACTTCACTTCATACCAATAAGTCAAACCAAAAATGATGCATACCAAAATCAAGAATTTTATAACCGAACTTTGTTTTCTCCCCACTAAATTACCTAATACCAAGAATTCCTATGATGTTAGGCTACCCGATTCATCCCTAAGTCCCCCGTAACCTTATGACTCCAATGCCGGCAAATAACTAAAATTTGTAACACATTTTTTTTTCTTTTTCTCTCTTTCTTTGCCTAGGAGCCCTTTTGGGTTTTCATGTTATCCACACATCATGTTTCTTTGGCTCCCAACTCACCAACACATTTAGCCTCACATTTTTTTCCTAGGCCGGCCTTTTGGGTTTTGGCCTATCAGGGCCCCAATTTTGCCTAAATTGCCTTCTCAGGTTTTCAAATTAGCGGGTTTTCTTTTAAATTTTTTCTTTTTCTTTTATTTTTCAAAATTTTCAAAATTTCAAAATAAATCTTTTTAATTTGTTTTTCCAATCAAAAATAGCCAAAAAGGTTTTCTTATGTCAGAACTACTAAAGCATCTGAATACATCAAAACAAAACATTTAAAACCCAGAAAAACAATCCATACTATCTAAGTCTAAATCATCCAATAGAAAAAGATAAAGATAAATCCCCCCTCACACTTAAAACACTACATTTCCCTCAATGTAGAAACAACGGGCCAAAATATAATACAAATCAAAGTAGGGAGAATGAAACATATGCTCACAATCACTGCTGTGAGGATGAACCTCCATCTCTTGAGTAGCGTTGTCCG
>JAULKJ010331490.1:0-10042 GCA_032355405.1 Rubia balearica | reverse complement strand
CCAATTAACTGGTTAACCAAATTTAATTCCGATTCAATTTTGACCAAATATCGATTTTCTAGTTTCTTTGAACAGCCTTAGCAGTGGCGCCGAGCAACAGTGGGATTTGTAAGGGTAAAATAGTTCTTAAAATTCAGATTTCAGTCGAGGGATAATATTGCCTTTTCGAATTCAATTGTTCCCGTTTTGGATAGTGTCAACGTCGGAAATGGTGCCGTTAAAAAATTAGGGTTATTTTTTTTTACTTTAAAAAGTTTAGGGATAATATTGACACTTTCACAATTATATGGGGCCATTTTTATTTTTTTTTGCCAAAAATAAAACTGGATTATAAACTAAGTTGTCTTTCAGTATAATGTAAGAAACAGAGAAGCCAAAACAAAAAGAACCGCGGGACGGAGAAAACGTCGTACCAATTAAGACGCACGTTCATTAGAATCTGATATTGCTAGCGTCCCCTTCTCTTTCTCTTGCTCGATTTCATATAGAATTTGGTTAGTTTTGGTGGGTGAATTTATATTTCATTTGTAGTATATTGCCTGCACACATTGTGTTTGACAAATTGCCTCTGTCACAGTCTCAAAGAACTAACATAGCCACGATGGTACTATACAATGCTGTTTGAATGTACAGGTTTTTTTGTAATATAAAAGGAAACAGGGTAAATATTCACTCCGGACCTCTGAATATCGATAACTTGGCAACAAAATTATCACCAATTCGTGCTGGTTGTGTGTACATGAGTTGTTCAGCATGCAGCCTCTGTCCTTTTTACAAATCATATGCAGTTGTATACTTACTGAAATGGAGAACATTGGATTCCTGTGCTTAAGTCCTCAACCGGGAAAGATTTTCTTTTTCTAAAAACCAGCCTTTCATCTGGGAATTTAGTCTGTTTTTGTCAACTTGTCAAGTGGTTTTGTATTATGTTTCATTTCTAATTTTGAAAAACTACTTTGTAATTCTTGAACTCCCATCCTGATGGGGAATTTTCACACTAGTTTTGTGTGGTATGCATGGTTTCAATATTAAGGGATAATGCTGAAGTTATGATAAAATCTGAATGCATAAACTTTAGTAAATGATTTCAACCCTGGTATCACGTGGTTGGAAAAGAGTTGTTAGGTGACCTTATCGCTTTAGTACTTAATCCACCTTTTGATGCATGTTGCCATGGAATGCCTTTTGTGTGCGACTCTCAATCAACCTGGTTCAAACCATTTGCAATTTTAATTCTCTTTAGATGAATTTCATATTCAGTCCACTGTTTGCAGTTCAATGCAATGAATTCATTTTTAAAACATCCTTACTATTCTTATTTGTAGCCAAAAAGATCTTACATGGAATTAATTGATGATTGATTGTTGATCAGTGTAGAGTTCTTTGACAAAATGTCGCTGTGAAACTTTCTTCTTAAAAATAAAACAGCTTACTTTAATTTTCTCTGTCTGCGTATGTCTGTGTTTATGGAATCTTCTTTAACAAAGTAATGATCTTCGTCTTATGTTGGATTCGAATTTGGTTGTTTGGCAATGCGTGTAAGAATTTAATTTGATTTTGTTGTACTTTTGTCTGTCTGCAAAACAATGCTGTTGCTACTACTCACTCGAAAGAAACTGCTTATTTAAGGTTCTGCTTGCTTGAAGTAATTAGTTTCGCTTTTGCAGATTGCTTTTGGGGCTCCAGAGGAAAGTCGTGGCACTTGTATTTTGTGCTAACGATTTGAGCGAGCTATGGCATTGAGGCGTTTTCTCGGTTTCTCTGATGGGGAACTAATGCGGTCAGATGCGAAGCCTTGTTCTCGGTTGATGAGACAAACAGCTGGCATTTTTAGCGTTGGTGGAGCACTGGGATTTTGGGTTCTTTGTCGCCTGCACTATGGTATGTGTTTACTGGATTTGTGGCTCCTTCAGTGCTATGCTGTACTTCAAATTCAGAAGCTTTTGTTTTTTAATCCCATTACTTCATGAGCCATCAGTTGTCTGCAAATACCATGTTTCTACTCTGGCTAAGTCTTTAAGTTACATGTGTTTATTAAGCTTTAGGATGTAAGTTGGCCAATACGGTTGGAGGCTGTTTTCCCTTACCTGTACAACTAGTTTCATAATCAATGTAGCTCCTGGTAAACCCTGACATTCAGCTTCAAATATTGTTACTTTTGCTAGCCTGGGAGATCAAATATCATGGATAAATTTCTTATGGGACCTAACATGGAGGCACATGGACTAAGAAGTCATAAACATGCTCACGTTCTCTTTACTTGCCATTGTGCAGACTATTCTTTACCTTTAATCTTAAAAGTTAGCATTTAATTAGCAGTAATTAAGATGACATGTACTGTTGCATATGAAGTACTGGCCTCTTCCCTTTCACTGACCATTTCATATACCATTATTTTCTTTCATCTCTTTACTCACGGTGCCACTAGCTAACCCTTTCCTGGCTCTATTACCTCCTCAAAATATAATACTCCGTAATCAAAATGGAAAGCAAGTCCATGTTCGTAAAAAGAAGGAATATTTTAGTTTATAAGAGATAGCGATACTTCTTCTTTTACTACCTCTCCCTTTCACTGTTTGTTCAATGTGGATAATTTAATTTAATCACAGTTATGCACATGGGGTATGGGAAATCAGTATGTTTTTCCTTCATCAGGAGTCCTAGGTGTTCTGTCTGACATATTGGAGTATGATACTGTAGTTTACTTGTGCTCTGTTCTGTACTGTACTGATTTTTCAAGTGGTTTTCATGGTTTAGGTCCTCGTATTACAGTTCCAAGAAGCCTTAGGTGGGCTGCCTGTGGAGCAATCACTACGAGCTCAAGTACAGCATTACTCGTTCGGCTACTCAGTCCCGAATGCGAACCCCAAAACATAGAGGCATATGACTATAAAAAACCAATATAGGTGCATCTTGTCAAACGCTTGCTTTGTTTGGTAGAAAAGGTATCATAACCGAACTGTTTGATAATGAGGAGCGGCTGAAAGCACCCTTTGTGATTGTGATTGTGATTGTGATTGTGAATCTATTTGTGGAAACCAAGTTCTCTTGTTATGTTCTCTGTTTTCTGGATAGTTTTGTGACTAGAATGACAGTTTCATTTGACTGGGCACTGGCAAGGTGGAGCTATGAACCGTCTCTATGCACAATCTTAATTTTATACTTTAATAAACATTATTTGTTTCGCATCCATTGTACAATCTCATTCTTTTCTTTCAACACGATATTAACAACCCAACATAAGTCAAATTTATCAGTTTATTATAACATATTATATATATTATTTATACCTTTATAATATAATGTAGAGATGGTATCTTGTGAGTAAGCATAAACCTTAGGCACGGACCCTTCCGTAAAAACCAACACAAAACTTCATCTTTACCGAATTTATTTGCTCTTTCTTTTAAAAAAAAATCATACTAATTAAAATGTTTATTAATTACATAATAATTCCGGCATATTGCCTAATCTAAGAGTTGAGATAAAAGAAATTGACTATTGGAATTATTTATAATATTTACTCTTTATGATTGATTCCCCGTAGAGTCACATGGCTACCATTATATTTCCTCTGTCTCACCTCAAATTGCACAACAATCATTATCACGTTGTTCAAAAAATATATTTGACTGTTAATATGTTTAACTACATATAATAACGGGAAAAATTAATATTTAAAAATCACTTATCATGATCTCAAAGAAATTGACTATTTTTAAAACACATTATTTCACAAGAAGAAGAAAAGACTTCAGATTAAGAAATTGACATTATAAAGAGTGAGCATCTACGAGAGTAAAAAATAACACTCTCAACTCTGTTCCACCATCTACTGTATAACGGCACATTCAGCCGGAAAAGCCACGTCCATGGCGGCGCCGCCGTGGACAAACCCTAATGCTTCTTTCGCTGAG
This sequence comes from Rubia balearica, assembly GCA_032355405.1. Taxonomy (NCBI): domain Eukaryota; kingdom Viridiplantae; phylum Streptophyta; class Magnoliopsida; order Gentianales; family Rubiaceae; genus Rubia; species Rubia balearica. Next base: position 6,125 of record JAULKJ010331490.1, on the reverse strand, counting down.
ACACTAATGCAACCGAAGCCATCCCCAGAATCCATAATGCTCCATCCACACTTCAATTACAAGGGGGAGGTGGCTGTTCTTTACCCGGAAGAAGAGATCGATATGCTAGCCGTCCCTTACGCAAAAGCCCTAATTGGCAAATTCAGCAGGGGAAGACCGACGATGGACTTCATCAGGAAGCAATTTCAAACCATCGGCTTCAAGGGTGAATCCCAAATTGCAGCAATGGATGGCAGACATGTCCGAATCACTTTCGACTTGGAGGAGGATTATCACCGGTGTTGGCTGAAGCGGACTTGGTCGCTGGGAGGGAACATAATGCGAATACTCAAGTGGACGAAGAATTTCGACTACGACGAAGAATCATCCTTGGCACCAATCTGGCTCACCGTCGAGTTTCCACCGGTACACTTCTTTCATCCCACTGTTCTCACACACATAGGAAAGGCTCTAGGAGAATTGCTACTCACAGATACACCAACTAAGAATCTCTCTAGACCTTCCACAATTCGATTATGTGTTGAAATGGATGTCTGTAAGCCGAGGCCTCATAAAATCCGATTAGGTTCAATCGGGAATAATAAGTCATATAATATTGTGTATGAAGATTTCCCTGCATATTGCAAATGCTGTCATAAATTAGGACATGCTGATGAAAACTGTAAACAAAGGGAATCAAATGAAAATCTTGGTTATAGAGGGCTAAAGGGAAATAAGATTGTTGCCTCTAAATTACCTGCTGCTGTTAATGATCATAGGGAGAAACACCAGAAATGGAGGCCACTGGCCAATGTTGGTACTGGACACCAAAATGAGATTGTCTCTCATGATTCATTTTTACAAAAGGAAAAGGAACCATGTACTAAGATCAATGAGGATGAGGGTAATGATGACCAACAAAAATCAACTACAAGTCTGTCAGTAAATAACTTTACTGGTAAGCTAAGGGAGAACAATATGCCCAGCACCTCTGTAGCTAGAATACCAATTCACCAGGATGAAATAATAAGTCCTGCCCAAGATAGATTAATAAGTCCTGTTGTTAACGTATCAAATAATTCTAACAGAAGTCAGAGAAATACCATTTCACCAGCTAGTATCCTTCCAAATAACCCCACTGAGGATCCAGTCCTACAGACTCCCCCCTCTCCTACTTGTGTTTCTAACAGGTTCCAAGTCCTTGAAGATAGTGAGGAGGAAATTGATCTGGTACAGCACCTGCAGCTGCAGCATATGCTCCAAAACCTTGAAGATTCATCACTGGGAAATGAGGGCTTTCAAGAGATGAGAGAAGATCTAAAAGGCTATAGGACAGCTCCTACATCTCCACTACAAAAGATCTCTTCACCAACCTTCACAGATGATACTCTGTGCTCCAGATTAAGAGACACCCCCAATGCTCTAACCCTCGATCCTTCAAATTTGACTCATAAAGTAACAAGCTTAAGTCCTGATTTTTTAATGCCTTTTCTGCAGACCACCAGTGAACCATTATCATGCCAAGAAGTGGAAGAAGACCAGGACAGTGATGGGAGTCATGAGGATCACTCAGGCCAGGTTCAAGAAATTAAATCCCCTCAGGTAGAAGATTGTGAAGAAATCTGTATCACTCGGAATAGAACTCCCAAAAGAAGTACAAGGTTAGCTCTGAAAAAGAAGAATAATGTTAATCATGACAGGTATGCAAATTAATATTATGTTTTGGAATGTTAGGGGTCTAGGTACATCTCAGCATAGACTTAAAAGACTGTCTCTTAAGCATAAAATTGAATTTCTGGCTGTTATAGATCCTAAAGGAAAGATGGAAAGTAGAATAAGTTATCAGAAAAAATTATGCTACAGGAATGTGTTGCTTACAAATCATCCGAAAATCTGGATATTTTACACACATAGGGTTAAGGTTACTCTAATTTCTGAGCATGAAAACTACATAATCTGTAATTTGAGAGACAAGATGACTGATGAGGTACTAACTATCTATGTGGTTTATTCTCCTCAAACTACATCAGAGAGATTAAAGCTGTATGCAATGATTCAATCCTCTCCACTTATAGGTAATACCATCCTAGGAGGAGACTTTAATGCAATTAGAAACCTAGAGGAATATTCAGGTTCTAGTAGCCCGGATATGTGCACCATAAGGGACTTCAACAACTTCATAAATGACTTAAAACTCAGTGAGATTAACACTTTAGGAAATCCTTTTACATGGAGCAATCAGAGGGCAGTTAAACCTACCTCTAAAAGGCTAGATAGGGTACTTGCTAATGACACTTTTATGGCAAAATATAACAAATCAACAGTCCAAGTACTTAATAGAACATCTTCAGATCATTCTCCCCTATTTCTAGAGATCCGAAATGATTGCACTACATTTCCAAGACCATTTCGGTTCCAGGAAATGTGGTTCATGAGGATGGACTTCATGAAACTAATTGAGGAGAGCTGGAGTCAACCCATAGAGGCACAAGGTCAGTTGAGAGTTGCTCTAAAATTAAAGAGACTTAAACTAGAGATAAAATGCTGGAACAAGACAGTCTTTGGTAACATAAGGGATAATATTAAGATTTCTGAAGCCAACGTGGCGGCCTTGGAACATAAATATGATAACTCACATCTTATTAACGATAAAATTGCTTTGAACAAGGCTAGGGCAGTCCTAACTAGGTCGATACTTGAGGAAAATATTTTCTTAAAACAGAGATCAAGAGAAAAATGGTTAAAAGATGGTGATCATAATTCAGAATATTTCCACAAGGCCATAACTGAAAATAAAGCAAGATTGTCAATATTAAAAATAAAGGATCCAACCAATGTTTGGATACAAGGGCAGAAAGAGATAGGAGAAGCTGCTGAAAAATTCTTTACTAACCTCCTAAGGGATGAAAATTCAGATATGGAGGGTGTTAATCTATCTTTTCTATTAAATGAAATTAAAACTGTCATTTTACCATCTCATAACCAACATTTAATGAAAGCAGTTACTATGGATGAAGTTAAACATGCTGTTTTTTCTTTAGACCCTTCTTCTGCTCCAGGACCTGATGGCTTTATAGGACTTTTCTTTAGGAAATCTTGGCATATTATTAAGGATGATATGTTGTGTGCTGTGAGGGAATTTCAAGTAGGAGTCCCAATACCTAGAGCTTTAGGTAGCTCCTTCATTGCCCTAATACCTAAGAATAAAACACCAGCCACATTTTCGGAATTTAGACCTATTAGTCTATCGAATTTCACTAATAAGGTGCTAGCTAAGGTGGTGGCTGAAAGGCTAAAACCACTAATGGATCAAATAATCTCGGAGGAACAATCATCCTTTATCACGGGTAGGGATATAACTGACAATATCTTACTGATGAAGGAGGCAATTAGACTTTTGGATAGGAAAACTGAATCTTTAAACCTGATTTTTAAAATGGATATGATGAAAGCATTTGATAGAGTCTCTTGGGCTGCACTAAACTCACTCATGCTAAAAATGGGATTTCATGGAAACTTTGTTAAAATGATAATGAACAACCTAAATGGCGCTTGGTTCTCGGTCTTAATTAATGGAATTCCACAAGGTTTTTTCAAACCCTCTAGGGGTCTTAAACAAGGGGATCCCCTTTCGCCCTTTCTTTTTAACATAATCACTGAACTTTTTACATTAAATTTAAGGAAACAGTTCCAGAATGGTAATCTCAGGTTCTTCAATACTCCAGTTAACACAAACCTTATAAGCCAGCTATCTTTTGCAGATGATACTGCCATTTTCTTATCAGGTACATCAAAATCACTTAGGAACCTAATGAAATTTATGGACATTTATCAAAGGGCTACGGGGCAGAGGGTTAATTTCACCAAAAGCTGCTTCTATTCAGGGAAATTAAGTAAAAAGAAAATGGAAGAAATCAGGAGGATCACTGGAATGTCCCAGGGTACATACCCATTCTCATACTTAGGGGTCAAGATCTTTAAAGGGAGAAAACTTAATAGATACTTCACTGATTTAGAGGACAGGATTGCTTCTAAGCTTGAAAACTGGAAAAACCAGTGGCTATCTCAGGGGGGAAAGTTGGTTCTAATCAAACATGTTTTGAGTGCCATTCCTCAACATTCTTGGTCTGTAACTGCCCCTACAGCTCACATTATAGGTAGAATAGAAAGCTTGATGAGTAATTTTTTTTGGGGAGAAAAGGATGATAAGAATAGGAGGCATTGGGTGTCATGGGAAAAGATGTGTTTTCCAACTCAAGAAAATGGAATAGGGATTAGGGACCTCTCAAATGCAGTTAACTCCTTTTCTATTAAAATCTGGTGGAAAATGCAACAAGGGAAATCCCCTTGGTCGAGGTTTATGTGGTCTCTTCCGTTGACATACAGAACATCAGAGACTTGGGATAGATATAGAGCAATAGATTTGTTCTCTCAAACCAATTCACAGGTTATCATAGGAGATGGTCAAGCAAACATATGGACTGCAAACTGGTTAGGCACCGGGAGTCTCATCAATTTATGGCCATCACAGATTCAAGTTCCATTCCCGCTCACGCAAGTTAAGGAACTCCAGGTCAGCAAACATGTTTTAATTCCAATTTTATCGGAGCACTTACCTGCTGATGTTGTTAACAAGATTGATGATCAAATTATGTTGACAAATAATCATGACACTATGATCTGGAAACCTGAGGAATTAGGGAATTTTAGCATTAAATCTGCATATCATTCTCTAAGGAATTCTAAGCCGGTTAGTTTAGTGTTAACAAAGGTATGGAACTCAATAATTCCAAACAAAATTTCGATTTTCGTTTGGAAATTATTGAATAATGCCTTACCTTTTGACAACATTCTCACAAGAATAGGTTTTAGCCTAGCATCAAAATGTCCGAAATGTGATCATGTTGACTCAATGCAGCACTACTTCAATGAATGCTATGATTCTATTCAGGTCTGGAACAAACTGGACAGATTACTGGGTTTAAGGCATTTTTCTTTCAATTCTGTAGCGTCCAGATTGCAATTTTATTTTCAAAAAAATGGGCATTCCAGTTTAAAACAATCTTTGACATGTAACCTTCCAATGATTATTTTGTGGGAGCTATGGAATGCAAGGAATAAAAGGCTTTATGAGAATATTGTCTATAGAGCCGATGATATTTGGAAAGCAGTAACCTCTCTTTCCTTCTCTTTGTATGCAAGTCAAAACCATTTACATTTCCTTTCACAAGATCACACATTTTTTGTCAATGGTTTTACTCCACCTCTTAAACGGTTTAAAAGGATGAAGATAGTTTTGGTGAGATGGGAACCTCCAACTGCAGGGATTAAAGTGAATTGTGACGCTTCATTCACTAAGTCTGGTACTGGAATTGGACTTTTGGCAAGAACAGAGAACGGAAGTTTACTGCATACAATTTCAGACTTTGTTGATGAACATTTGTCTTCAGTTTTACATGCTGAAATGTGGGCTATTTTTACAGGAATGAGGTGGGCAATTGATAGGAACTCAAAGGTTACCATCGAATCGGACTCCAAATTAGCCATCGACATCTTAAGAGCCGAGGCAAAACCACCATGGAAGTTGATACAACTTGTGAGGAAGATGAGGATGATAATGCAGCAAGGGAGTTTTGAGTTCAAACATTCATTCAGGGAAGCAAATCGTCCGGCAGATTACTTAGCTAGACTGGCATCAAGACTTCGGAGAAGTTCAGACTCTCTAACGCCTACTAATCACAGTCACTTTCATTTCCTTCTGCGGCAAGATAAGCTCTCGTTCCCACAATTTAGGAAGCAATTGGTTGAAATAGGAGATTAGTCTGATTAGCACGATTTAGGGAGTAGTGATCTGTCTGGCCATTACGAATCTCACACAGGGGTGGAGGATTCGGAAATGGAATCACGGATTTCTTACCCCCTAAATCATACCATTGTTTTTTCATTACTTGGATGGTTAAACACTTGACCTTTTGTAAGGACTATGTTCGGGTTCACTATGGTTGGGGGATCCATTAAATAACCCTCGCTCATCCATGATGAGCTTTTGATCAAAAAAAAAAAATCACTTACTTCTATCAAAAGCAACACGATAGCAAAACACTCTGATCTTCTTTTCACTGCAATTGAATTCACACTTCTTATAT
>JAULKJ010331479.1:0-10043 GCA_032355405.1 Rubia balearica | reverse complement strand
CGATTCGTGCAATTTAGGTGTTGGGCGAGATTTCCATCTAAGTTAAAGATCTCATATTCCGCAATCCAGAGTCTTCGTAAAGAGATTCATATCAAGAACCTACCTCTTTATTTCAGTTCTTCGTTACCATCAACTTATCTTCAGCAGCGAGCTTCATCTTATTTTACTATAGACTCATCATTCAATTGACCTATTTTTAAATCAATGGGTGAAATAACCCGTAAGCTAGCTTAATTTTGAGAATACGACTCTGTTAGGTTTAACCTAGCGGTTCTAACTTTCTTCTTTAGATAACATCTCTACCTCCCTCACAATATTAGGTGCCAAGTTTACCTTTATACTTAAGGCACCTGCCACCACATTCGCCTTGCTGGGGTGATAACTAATCGTCCCATTATAAGGTCCAAAAAATTCCATCCATTGCTAGCACAAATTCAAGTCCTTTTGAGAAAGCATGTACTTTAGATTACCTCAAATGTGATTCCATATAGATAGTGTCTTCATTTCTTCAAGGCGAACACCACAGCGGTGAGTTCGAGGTTATGCATAGGGTAATTATTCTCATAAGCTTTCAACTTTCGAGAAGCATAAGTTTTCACATAACCTTTTTGTATCAAAACACACCCTAAGCCGTCCCCCAAAGCATCGGTATAAAATTCAAAACCATCCTACCCTCGGGTAGTGCAAGGATTGAAGTAGCTATCAAAATCTTCTTAATCTTTAAAACTGGCTTCTGTCTTTTCAATACATTCATAATTCAATCCCTTCTGGGTTAGACAAAACAAGGTAGATGATAGTTTAGAAAAGTCTCTAATGAAGCGCCTAAGTATCCCACCAGTCTTAGAACTCTGAATCTCTGGGCTATTGGTTGACACCTTCCATTTTATGATAGTTCCAACTTTAGTGGGATTCATTAATATCCCTAAATTGTGTGCGCTAAAATTTAACTCAGAATTCACAATTGCTAACTTGGCGTACAATCTATGTTTCTTAAGTAGCTGTAACGTCTTCTTATAGTGAACTCGTACTCCTAATGAGACTTTGAATAGACAGGGATAACATCAAAGGACAATGACAACAACCTCATCCAGGTTCGGCTGAAGCACTTGATGCATATCCCAACAGCCATTTCTGAGAATTTTAATGATCATAACGCGTGTTAAGGTTGCCATAGATATATCCTCCCTTTTCTCCCGCAGTTGATTGTACCTTTGTTGTATATCTAGTTTATAAGATACAACGACTCCTTGAGTTTGATCAAATAACTCCTCAATGATGAGAAACTTATTTCAATTGTCAGATTCTTTAGGCCTAGGTAATCGATACACATCTGTAGAGAGTCATTTTTTAAAACAACCAACAGAGACCTTTCCAAGTTGGTGCACTCGGTCGGATAAATCTTCGAGTTGTACTTTTAACTCATGTGATCCTAGTAAGGTTATGCAATAAGGGGTTCAAGAAATCGGAGTGACTCCTAGTACTAAATCAACGGTAAACTCAGTTTCACTTTCTGGAGGCAGCCTTACAAGTTCCTCAGGGAATGGGTAATACTTTAGGGATGTCCTGAACTACTAGTATATCTCCCCCTTTGAACTGATATGTTGGCTTATTCATGATATAAGTCAACATTCCAGTTGCCCCAAGCAAGTTAATTTTTGCCCATGACGCCAGCAACAATCTATGAGAATGACCTTTTATGTCCTATGTCTAGCTTAATCTGTGGTTTCCACGATCGACATAACTTAACATCATTCGTGTGACAATTTAATTAAGAAGGATTTTTTTAGTAAGCCCGTCCATGCTAATTATAGCTTCGTATCTTTTTAATGTAAGTCAGTTTAGTCTATTGATAACAAAACCAATTAAAGTTTTAGAATCATTGGTGGAAGTACTAAGTTCCAACTTAAATGGTAAGTCCTCTATCATATCGTTCAAGTTTTCAAGAAAGGGATAACCAACAAATGAATGAGAGGCACTAGGATCAATAGAGCCTTATCAAATTTACCTAAGATTGATAAGATAGCTTTAGTTACTTCGGTTGAAACAGGGTGTCATTGTTCTTTAAGGCATACACCCGAGCCTGCACCTTTGGCTTATCACTTCCATTGGCTTCACACTTTGGAGCAAGTTTGATCCCCAATGCCTGTGACCTAGGGGTTGAGGCGAGTACCTCAACTGAGGCATTGAGTACTTCTGTTATCTTGTGCTTGAAACTCCTATATCATGAACATCTATTTGCCTCTTTCCATCCATCATTCTCTTCATTTCTTCCTTTTTCACAGTACGTGCAATGGACTCGAGGTAATCCTTCATGACCACTACAATTACTTAGAACCATTGTATGGTACAATGTTGGAGTCCTTCCCTTCTAACGAACATATAGCAACCTTACCTTCTCTCGTCCGTATATCCTAGAGCAGGAAGATTTGAGTTATTATGTCAATCCAATTGTCAACTACTTTTTCAACTAGTCCAGCATTAAATCTTGAATTCTTCCCAATTTATCATTGGTTTCTTATCCTTAACTTGCATGATCACCACAAGGTGCATAATCGGGACTTGCAAGTACTGTTTTACAAATGTTATGCACTACTATTATAGTCGCTCTATAATCTATTTTCAACCTATCCTAGGCCTTTCAGTGGAGTCACGTCTTTTATCGTGCTCAATACCATAGGACGTTCAGTTCGTAAGGTCATCCCAATGTATATCGACAATTTGATCATTTGTCTCTAGAGTTCCATCTAGGTGGCTCCATTCTTACTCGGTTGGTTTCCTATGATATCCTGTCATCTGCCTACGCAGAACTTGGATGCCACCTTGAGTTTAGGTTAGTTCCTAATAAATTCCCGGTGTTCTATACCTCATAGCTCACGTTATGCGATAACTATGTTGGCTCTATCCTCTTCTTCGTTAGCACCTGCTCCCGACTCTCTAGTTTAAGAACTCTAGTCATTAATCTCTTTCGCTCCATAACCAAGGAGTACATTACCCAATTAGAGTAGCACCCTTGTTTGATGTTTTGGTTAAAGTTTATATGAGTTCAGATTTACTACTTTTAACAGCCTAATCTTATTGTATAGGTTATGAAGATTCATATGGTGCTCGGTACTTTATTATCTTGTTTAGGGGTTTAAATTTTATTATTATTATTATTACTATTATGTAGGCACCTTGTAATTTAAATTGAGAACCAGATTCAACCTTTGGGCTGGCCATCCCCAAGTGATTCAAAGACTTTCTAAATTCCAATAAAAAGGTCACTTTTTTAGTTTTATTTATTTAATTTCCGATTTCATGTTTTAATAAAAATAATCCTTAATAAAATAGTTTTGGTACCACAAGTTTACTTCTTACTCGCTTGAATAGTATAACTTTTTATTAAAAATGTCCATGGTTCTTCCCAGAGAGTAAAGATCAATGATATTTCTATTATGTCACTTCCCCTTAATAGGTTCCCTAGGTCTGTAGTCAAAAACACTTCCTATGATTTTGTTCTCTAATAATAATTGTTAGTTTGACAGTTTAGGAGAAATTTTTGAAGTAGTGTTCAAGTTTAAGTGGTGTCTTTTATTAAGGTGTGTTTTAATTCAGCCTTTACTTGATTTGGGAAAGCTTTGATACCACATCTGTAACACCCCAGAACTTTGATGAACTTGACCAACACAAGTATCGAGTCGCACAAGAGTGTGTTACTAAAAATCCAACTTGATCGGATTACTTACATGTAGTAAGAAGCCACACGGATTACGTGGAAGCGAATTTAGAATCCAAAACCTAACTTACTATTATAATGAAAGTCATATAATAAGTGTTTTACATGGGTTAACAATAAAAGTTCTAAATTGGTTTCTAGATTCAAAAGTGCATCCAAGATCCTATCCCAAATGAAGCAAAGGTATCACATGTGTGCTCTCACTCTACCTGCTCAGTTACACCTGTTAGGGTTGTTTAATCTAGGGTAAGTCCTTGCTTAGTGAGATTCCATCGCCAATATTTACCCAATGGAGTTTTAGTACGTGATCACTCGCCTTGATCTTCTTTCTCCAGCCCTTAAGCTGTGCTAGAGGGGTCCGCACCATGAGTCTGCCTTCTAGGATTTCAGAGAAGGGGAGCCAGAGGAAGTTCTTCCTCTGCGACCCCGTTATTAAGACATGCGTTCCTTGGTTTTAGTCCAAACTAGAGGGACCATTCTGACCAGCACTAGGGACAATCCCTCGGCCAAGGCTAGAGGCATCCTCTCGGCTCGTAGTAGAAGCACAGCCATGAGCGGTCCTACAAGAATCTCCTCTAACAGCGATATTGCTGCTTCTACCCCTGCCAGAAGCGCTCCTTTGGTCGCTACTCAAACCACCTCTTAATTTTATTATCAATTTATTGGGGAGTACCTTCCAAAATTATTTCAGTTGATTCTATTCACCTAAATATGCTACCAATCAAGGAGGGCGAAGCCCCCTTTGAAAAACGTCAAAATGATTTTATAATCGAGAGGGTCAAATCCCTTACATCTACATAAAAATGTCACGTTGGCTTACAAACAAAAATGGTTGAATCCCATACGTGTATGAAAAATGTCTTAAGGGCTTACAGAGGAAAATTTTGAAACCTTTACATGATTTTAAAAACGCATATAGAAATCCACGGACGCCATCCTCAATGCCAGATTAATGAGATCCTTGACCAGGGTATAGCGCGCCTACCACAAACGCTGCTATAGGTCGAAGGATTCTCATTCTATATGTCTAGCCGAGGAGTAGTTTACCCTAAAATAGCTATAGGCTATGACTATGGACCAACAATTAGGGAGTAAGGTACACCCCATGAGTCGGAACCACCGGGTGTTGCTATAAATCATAGGGTTGCCCCACTCTAGACTGTTATTCCAACTCCCCCTCGAAAGATTCTCAGTAAAAGAACTCAGAAAATGGAATTCAGATGACTAGGACTATCGTAAACATCCTCAGAAGAGGAAAGAGATGGAGCGGATCTACTCAACATCTCGAATACGTAAATTTGAGTTTCCAATAATTGAGGTTACTTGGTTACTCCTGCTAACATTGACTTCAATAGACGAAAAACAGTAGGCTGGCTCCATAAAAGTGATCAGAAAGTTCGAAACTCTTACCACCTCCCTCGAATAGGATAAACATCCTCCTTGATCGCTCTGTTGGCTCCGCTTGCATTGAGTTCAATAACCAAACAACAGTAGGCTAGCTCCGTTAAAGCAGTTAAATAGTTTGAAACCTCGTACCACTTCCCTCGAAAGAGATAAACATCATCCTTGATCGCTCTGTTGGTTCCTCTAGCATTGAGTTCATGGCCGAACAGAAGGCTAGCTCGTAGTAACGGTCGAGGAGGTCAAAACCTTATACCATTTCCCTTGAAAGGGATAAACATCATCCTTGATCGCTCTGTTCGTTCCGCTAGCGTTGAGTTAACTTTTTGATACTGCATCGTGTGTAATTCTCATATAAATATAACAAAAATTTATCACTAGTTAAAATTATAAATTATATTGTATTTTCCATTTTCGTTCATAATTCGTGCATCGCACGATAGTTATCTGGTGTTTAAAATGTTTGTTAACTGTATTAAGCATTTAGATTAGAATTTCATTTATAAAAAAAAAATTGAAAACTTACAACTGGAAAATATTAATTAGTTCATATATTCAAAATAATTCCAATAAATTTTAAAAATAATAATTAGTTCATATATTAATAATATTTGTTAACTATTTTATAGATTTAGTTTGATTTTTATTTTTAGAAATATAATAATAGAACTCACAATTAGTGTGTATACACACATATATATACATATACATATATATATATATATATTGGTTTATATGTTTAGAATATTTACCGACAAATTTAAATAAACATTTTTTTATCAAAGTATTGTTGTGAAGAAATAGAAAAGGATTATTATAAAAAAAACTTGTAGGTCTCAGCACATGTTGTGTGGTATTATTAATTAAAATTTGTTTTTATGTACTTTTGGTGTCTTATATTTAAGTTGGAAACAACAAAATTTATTTAGAATTTTAAAATATAGTCATCTAAGGAGTATACGAGTTACACTAAATAGCTACACAATAATTTATTTAAAATTCTATAATTAATAAGACATTACCGAAATATATATAAAGTCTCGTAATTTTGTAATTATAACAGAAATAAGTGTATTGATAGCAGTGTAACAATTCCGAATCATGAAAAGAAAAATACACATTAAATAAATAACTAAAATCTCTGAAATTGTTAAATTCTACAAAACAAAAAGAAGAAAAGAAAATAATAAATAAAGATAAATTCGAAGGGACATGTTTCCTATTTAGGAGGTAACAATTCCCCTAAATGACACGTCCCTGTGTACGTGTTCATGCGTCAGGAAAGAAAACATTTCCCTCAAGCCTACGAAGTGAAAGAATGATTTGTCGTGATCAAATGTTGTATTACTAACAAGAATAAATTGAGTACAATAAGAAAATCTAGTTCAAATAGAACTCTAATCTAGTCATCAGGATAATATCAAATCTAATCAGAAACCTAATTTATTCTAACACCTCCCTCAAGCGAAGCGTCGGATGCTCAACAACGCAAAACTTGGTCCTGAAAAACTCGAACAGTGGACGAGAAATGCCCTCGGTGAAGATGTCTGCAAGCTGAAGAGAAGTGGAAATATGAGCTACTCGAAACTTGCAAGACGCAACCAACTTCCGAACAAAGTGGTAGTCAATGTCGATGTGCTTCGCCCGCTTGTGAGCAACTGGATTCTGGTCCGAGAAAATGGCGCTTCAGTTATCACATAACAACAGTAGGGAACCAAACAATGAAAGTCGAAGATCGCGAAGCAAATGAGTCTGGCAAACAACCTCTGAAGCGGCGTTGGCTAGAGCTCGATATTCGGACTCTGTGCTGGAACGCAAAACTGTGAGTTGATTCCTGGCACTCCACGAAACAAGATTCCCACCAAGGAAGACAACATACCCATATGTGGAACGACGAGTCTGAAGACAACGTGCCCAGTCAGCATCAGAATATCCTAAGACCTCCAGAGCATTGGCCGAACGGAAAGAGAGTCCAAAATGTAAAGTTCCTTGAACATACCGAAGAATTTGAGTGTCTGCAGCATAATGATCGTCACGAGGATCCTGTAGAAACTGACTGACAGTATTGACTGAAAAAGATAAATCAGGATGAGTAAGAGTCAAATACTGCAGAGCTCCTACCAGGGAACGGTACAAGGTTGGATTCTGGAACGGAGGACTTGTCGAACTATGAAGCTGCGAGCAAGGTAAAAATTGGATAGAGACTGGCAAAACATCCGACATCCCAACACGTGTAAGTATGTCCCGTGCATACTTTACTTTGCAAAAAAAAAGCCTGAGGAAGTAGGCGAAACCTCGAGACCAAGAAAGTAATGAAGAGCACCCAAGTCCTTTATAGCAAACTCTCTGTGGGTCCGATGAAGGAACTGGCGAATAAGCATCGAATCATTTCCGGTGCGAGTGATGTTATCGACATAGACAAGCAGATAAAGCAATGATAAAGGACTGTGGAGGCTTTGACCACAGGGCTGAAAGTATGGTCAAAGTAAAAACCTAGAATCTGCGAGAACCTATGTGCGACAAGATACGCCTTATGGCGATCAACTGTACCATGTGGCGATCAGTCGATAAACCCATTTCGATCCAATGATGTTGACATCCGGTGGGGGCAGAACAAGATCCCAAGTATGCTGCTCTCGAAGGGCAAAAAAATCATCATCCATAGCAGACACCTATGCAGGATCTTTGAGAGCTGTACGATAATCAGTGGGCTCCGACTGTGCCAATAAAGCTGTAAGTAAACCATGCGCCACAATATATGAGTAGTCACGACGCTGAATAGCACCGGTGGGAGACCTGGTACTCATCCGATGTGTGAGCCCCCGATGAGGAGAAGCCGGCGGCGCAGGTGAGGCCGGTGGACTAGTAGTGACCAAGGATGAAGGAGAAGATGGGGTCGGACTTGGCAACGGTGTAATTGGTAGTACAGGTGGAACCGATGCAACCGAATCAGAATCTGAGGAATAAATATTAAAGAGGCAAGCGCCGATGGTGTAGAAACAGGTGGAGTGGCAGATAAAAGGCCATCGGGATCTGTAAAAGTCAAGACATCCAGTATAGATAAAGCAGAACCCATCACCGAAGAAGAAGTTGAGGCAAAAGGAAAGTACATCTCATTGAATCTAGCATGGCGAGTGACATAAACATTTCCCGTAGAAGGGTCAAAACACTGAAACCCCTTGTACTGAGAGCTATAACAGAGAAAAACATAAGGAATGCTCTGTGGAGCAAGCTTGTGTTCCGCAAAGGGACGCACAAAGAGGTAAACCTGACACCCAAACGGATGAAAGTTTGAGTACACAGGGTCACGACCATATAGTAACGCAAAAGGAGAAGTCCCCTGCAAAACCGGCATAGGCAACCGGTTAATGGTGTAGACAACAGTCGCAAAAGCATCATCCCAATGCGAAATGGGCATATGCGAGTGGAAGAGGAGTGTGAGGCCCATTTTTGTGATATGCCTGTGTTTGCGCTCAGCTCGGCCATTTTTTTTTGGTGTATATGGACATGAAATATGGTGATGAATTCCCTTGGCGGAAAAATGGGAACGTAGTTGAGTGTTTATGAATTTTGTGTCACCGTCACTTTGAATTTTTTAATTTTGGATGAAAACTGATTCTCAACGAAGACTTAAAACTGCAAATAAGTGTCAAAAAATTCCGACTTGTGACGAAGTGGAAATAACCAAGTGAATCGAGAGAAATCATCCACAAATAAGGCATAATAAGAAAAACCATTCAATGATAAAACTGGGGAAGGGCCCCACAATTCACAATGTATCGAGTCAAATAAATGCACAACACGTTTATGATTCTCAACAAAAGCCAACCTCTGAACCTTTTCCATAACACAGGGGGATGCAGGGTTGAGGTTTAGGCAACAAAGAGGAACGCGGAAGTAAACCATACTTCTGTAAGATGGAAATAACTGTTGTTGGTACATGTCCAAGCCGAGCTTGCCAAAGATCGTAAGATGCCCGTCCTTTATTCTATTGTAAAAAGGAAACTAGTGCTGACTCGTCTCTGCCTAAGACGTAAAGACCCTCACTGTGGCCCCTGCCCACAACTGCCTTGGAAACTTTGTTCTGAATGACAAATTTTTTATCATCAAAAGTAACAAAAACCTTTAAATCTCTGATTAGCTTAATAATGAACAACAGATTTTTAGTAATGTCATGAACAACCAGAGCATCAGTCAAACATAAATTACCAGAATCCAAGAATCACCCACATGAGATATTTGAAAAGATTCATTTCCAACAGAAATATGAGAATTATCGGAATAAGGAGTGACACTCTCTAGACCAGATGGGGAGGACGCCATGTGAGTAGTTGCATCGGAATCAATGTACCAGTCAAATATACGAGTAGAAGGCTCTAGCTGACTGGAATACTAAAAAATTTCAGTCAAGTGAGTCGAGTCTCTACGATGAGTCTGGGCCAACATCTTGTAACAAGTCGTAGAAAAATAACCAGGCCGACCACACCAGGTACAGTGCAGCCGGCCGAGGCCAAAACCACCAATCGGACCAGAATCGGATGGCTGAGCATACCAGCAGCCCCTGCCTCCTCGATGACTGCCGAACCTGCCACCCCTGGCCACGCGTGAGGTGTACGGGCCGCCGTTCCTTGCCGGTTCTTGATTCCACGTGTAGCCGACTGGGGGAGTTTCGTCAACAAAAAATGTAACCGGCCATGTCGCCTGTGGAGAGTGACTCTATAATTTTTTTAAAAATGCCTCATGGTTTTTGGCCAGATTCAGAACACCTGCATATGATGGTGTCGGGAGAGAATTAATCAAAGGAGAAGAAAAATCTTTAAATTCATATCTAAGAGCAATCAAAAACCAAATAATTTGATCATCATCTTTACTTCTCTACTTGTAAAGTTAACTTTCTTTTGGCTTTACTTCTCGCTCAGCTCACGGG
>JAULKJ010331468.1:0-10044 GCA_032355405.1 Rubia balearica | reverse complement strand
CCTCCGTCCCTCTCACTGCCACTCCTTCACTTAGCCACCGCCGGCGTCACTTTACTCAGCCACCGCTGAGCTGTGTTGCCTCTTTTGTCGGCATCCCTCACCACCGCAGAGCCACGTCTGCCCGCTACCTCTGTCGCCGGGATCCCTCACCACCACAGAGACGATTTTTTCGCATTACCTCTGTCGCCGTCCCTCACCAACGCCAACGTCCATCACCACCTCTACTAGAAATGTTTACAGATTTGTTTTTTTTTGTTATTTTATTCAAAAAAATTTGTGTTTCTAGCACTGTGATTTAGGGTAAACATATCTGGGTTTTTTTCATTCCTATGTTGCTGTGTTTTAGGTTCCATAGTTTTTGGCGATTGCTCTGCTGTATATACGTTGTTGCTGCTATTATTTTAGGTTTCCGTATCTAGAATTGATTCACTACCGGAATATGATCAGTTTCCAACAGCCTTTTTTTGGGATCTCAGAAATGGGTTCCGAATTTGGAACCTATTTCAGACGTGATAAAAGGTGTTTTTTGGAACTGCCTTTGATAGATTCGATCAAAGTCATAACCAGAGAAGGCACTTGAATGTGCCTTCTCTGGTCCGATATAACCGCCATTAATTAAGGCTTCTCCACTATTGTGTTATCACATATTTAGGTGTTCTCAGAGTTATAATATTTACACAGAGTGCCCTCCACTTTTCAAGCAATATTTATTCAAAAAAACCATCCCAATTACTCAATTAGAATATATAATAATTGCATAATTGTCCTTGCCTAATGTTTAGATTGCATAAAACAATATTTGAAAACATAAAGAGCATTAATATTTAAAAGACACAAATTGTTATTTTAGACCGCCTAATTTTTAGATGGGGTAATTTTACAATGAGTATGAATAATATGGTGATTTGATATTTATTTTTATTTATATTGCAATGAAATATCTATAGTTATGAAAACCTTTTAAAATGAATTTCAACATATAAAATCATTATAATTTGATCTTAATATTATTTTTAAAAATTATGATTGGTCTAACCCAGGGGCGTTCAAATTGTCCAACCCGACCCGTTTTGACCCGATCCATTTGGGTCGAGTCGGGTCATTGACCTATTTGGGTCAAGTGGGTCAGGTCAAAATGGGTTGGATCAAAATGGGTCGGGTTGAAATTTGACCCAAATCGACTCATTTTGACTCATTTGTATTTTTACCCCATTTTCTTGAGACAAAATTATTTTTACCCCTATCCCCACCAAATGAACCAACTTTAACATTTTCTGAATAGTTGAAGGAGATAATTGAGTAGCCAAATGACTATGTCACACCTCCTAACCACCTAACTCTTTTAAGACCAACTCCACCTCCACCATATTTTTTTTTTGGAAGATTTTTACCCCCACCTCTCTACTTTTGGATATACATGGTGAACAGGTTCATACCTTCACCATATGGCTAACATTAGGGTCATGCTGATGAACTTAAATATACGAAGCTTCTCAGGAGGCACCCAAGATTTTAAGTTAGGCTAGTGTTTTTCTTTCATTTAAAAAAGTTATCTCAACCATGTCCTCAAACCCATACCCAAAACCAAAAAATACCATCATAATTCACTACCAAAAACCACCATCTAGGAGTACTACTAGTTGTTGCTTTTTTATGGTCGTTGATCGAGGATTGAATAGTTGTAGATTTATAGTGAATGGGTTGAAGTTGCACATTGGGCGGAGTTCGACAACATGGAGGAGAAAACATCATTGAGGACTGAGAATAGCTAATATCAGGAAGGGTCTTTAAGGTCCTAGTTGTGGGTATTTCTTCTTTCTCCCTTATTTATTTATCTTGTCCTTTGGTTCTTATTGAGGAAAATGTGTGTTTCAGGTATGGGAGACACAAAAATATATCTCATTGTATTTTACATTAGTGTGCATATGCTCTACTTTGATTTGTTTTGTTTGAAAGAAAAAAAGAAATTTCCCGATAATTTGAAAACCCAAAAGAGAAACTCACGCAAACTTGGATGGCCTAGATAGGTCGAAAACCAGAAAGGTCATCCTATGAAAAAATGATAGGCCAATGGTGTTGAAAAAGTAAGGGTGAGCATTGAAAAAAAAGTGCTAAACTAGGATGAAAACCCGAGAGAGCTCCTACGACAAATGAGAGAAAATGCAAGAAATTTAAAACATTTATGCTTCTATTGATTTTTCTATTAGGTAGCTTTTTGGGTAGTGTAAGGTAGCTTGATATTATATGTATACCTCATTCTTATTATGGTTTGTTGGGTGTTTAGATTATCTTAGGCTTTAAGATGTGAGAGTGTGAGAGATTCTTATATCTTGGGGGCTTGGGTAGTCTAGGAATAAGATGTTGGGAGTTTTGGGAAAACCATTACATCCTGGTTTATGTTTAGTTCTTTGCTTATTCTTGTTTACTTGAGGACGAGTAAAAGTTTAAGTGTGGTGGATTGGATGAGACGTCAAATACATGTATTTTCTGAAGCATTTAATATCACTTTTGTTATCTTTTTGTTGAAATATTTCTAGATTTAGGTAGGTTTACATCATAAGGGGTTTATATGATCGTTTTGGGTTTTCATATCTAAATTCTTCATTTTATACCATATTTTTAGTCTAATTGATTTTGGTCCTTACGAGAATCTAGATTCCTTTTTGAAAGATAAATTTGTAGATTGCTCAAAAGCACTTCGGATTTGTTTGCAGAGAGCCTTTTGTAAGGATGGTAGAATATTAAAGGCCACGAGTCAAAATGTGGTAGAATATTGAAGGCCACATGTCAAAAATGTGGTAGAAGATAGAAGGGTCGAAGAAGAAAGATAAAGAAGCGGTTGAATTGTAACCGTGAAGTTTTGACCAAGTTCTTATAATGATCCAAGAAGAATCAAACTACAAGGGTTATACCATTGGATTCATTTTCTTGAACACTGTAAAATCAACTACAAGAACTCAAAAGTTGAATCAGCGGTTCACCTGTAGGTACACAAAGAAGTTGAATAAAAAAGGGACTAATAGGCGCGGAGCCGTCTCACTTAGGCACACCGCCACCCACTTAGGCTTGTGCTTGTGCACAGCCCATCCACTTAGGTGCGTGCCTGCGCACCGAAGACAAAAGAGAAAGCATCCCCTCGAACCAAGAGCTAGCACCTTGCGCACCTTCCCGCACGACTGCGAGCTCTGGTGTCGTGCACACACCTCTGCTACACTTTTTCACTTTTATTCTCTAAATTAGGCTATAAATTGCGCCCCCCCCCCTTTTCCTCCATTTTTCTAAACCCAATTGGGGGCCTCAAAAATCTAGTTTTTATTCATGTTTTCTTAGTTTTTTCATTACTTCCAGGAATTCTTGTAGATTTTTTATTGTCGTTCATTATGTTGTCTAGTTTTCTACTTGGAAGCAATGATTGAGACTTCATTGCTAATGCTTGAGAGTCACTTTTATCTATCTATTTCTTTATCTATTGTATATTTATAGAGCTTTGAATGTTGGTTGTTGATATCATCAATGTTTTTGGAAGTTTGATGATATGAATTGCTTGTGAGATTTCTTATTAGGATTGGGAAAAATTAACTAAGTTTCCCCTCTTTTGATATGGAATCGAAGATCGTGAGTTAGAGTTTCTAATTAGGTTGGTGATGTGATAATTTCTAGATAGGTGTGATGATTTGATAATTTCCAGATGAATATGATGATGTTGGGTTATTTGTCATATTTTTTTAAGTTAGGAAATAGGAGAGATCTATGAACGTTGAGCGTTCTTAACTAATCTTAGTATGTATGAATTGGTTCAATGCTCATACACGGTGTAGTGCTTATTAGTGTTACCAAAATTTTTGATTCTTTGTACTCAATGCCACTAATGAGATATCTTTAGGCATTTCTTGATTAAAGGGGCCATTAGTGAGGTTCAGCAAGATATGTCGAATTCACTCTTATAAACTACTATCAAAGGAATTGAAGAAAACATTGGGAGCTAAGATGAATGAATAAAATCTTGCATCGATAGAGTGCAAGTTTAGTCGAATTTGGGAAATGTAAGGATGTTGATGGATATTTTTTACTGAACTTTGGTTATTGGATTTGCAATGTTTTCTTTGAATACTATGAATGGGTTTTTCTCTACTTCGCCATGGATGATGAATTGTCATTTTCTTGGGTTTCACTTGTTTAATGGATGTATTCCGTTCAACAAAGAGTAATCCCATAAATGTGATTGTTGCGCAAGAGTGAAATTGACCAGAACACAAGATCATTTTTCCAAACTCGGAAACCTTTCTTCTTTTAGGACTTATGGGTCAGATGTTTTTCTGAGGTCTGAAAGATTGCATAGGTTTTGTTCCAATATATACTACATAGAAAATGATTTCCTAGCTCAAAAACTAGTTGTGACTAGTTTTAAATAAACAAATAACTCTTTCCAAACACAAAAATTACTATGAATATTAAAAAATACAGGGGCTCGAATACATTTCATCCACTGGACCCCAAATATTCAAACCTACCTGCTCCCAAACTCGCAAACAAGCCTCAATTCCACTTTGAATCAACATTATAGCATTACTAGGGGAAGTTCAAACTGCGGAAACCCTTGGTCGCATTCGAGCGACCACAATCCTGGCTTCAATGAGACAGGGTTCATTTCTAAATATGCACAAACTCTACCACAGAAACACCACTCAGGCACCGGGGTTTTTAAAACCGGTGCCCAAAACAAATTAGCACCGGTTTTTTTATAACTGGTGCCAAAAATTTCCTGAAATTTGCCAAAATTTATCACCGGTTTTCAAAATCCTGTGCCTATGTAAAAAATGGTGCGAAATTTTTAAAATTCAATCATCCCACCAAAAATGTCAAAATATTTGCCAAAACCGGTGCCTGTGTAAAAAAGGCGGTGCCCATCTTTTTAAAATTCAACCATCCCGCCAAAAATTCTAAAAATTTGCCAAAATATAGCACCGGTTCTCAAAAACCGGTGCCAATGTAAAACAAATGGTGCTAAACTTTTTCAAATTCAATCACCCCGCCAAAAATTTCAAAAAAATGCCAAAATTTGGCACTGATTTTCAAAAATTGGTGCCTACATAAAAAACCTGGTGCCCATCTTATTTATGAGATGGGCGCAGCTGTGGGCAGCCGCTTTAAACTAAATTACATTTTTGATTAACTTTCAAAATCATTTACTTCTTTTGTTGATTTTAACTAATATATAAGTTGAGTTAAATTAATAAATTATCAACCTTTATTGACATAATATATATATAAATAAGAATAAAAATGTTTGACGTTAGCTAATTAACGTCCAACCCTTAATTGATTTAGTATATATAAATGCAAATAAATTTTTTTACCTCAACTAATTAACGGCCCTTCGATTCACCCATACATGCTCAAATCGTAAAATCACAATCGTATAATATTCAATTGAGTTTTAGCATCGCCAATTTTGTGATTCAACAATTCCAATTTCTTGGAGGGACCTAAGTGCAATGGGAAAAAACTTTACTCGTAATCCAAATTGAAATCCGCTCGAACGTGGTGCTTCCCTATACACCCCCATTTTATTTTCCAAATCCATAATGGAATATTTATCATCAATCGGGCACAAGAACATATCCATAATCCTTTCCGATTTCTCATCCTTACTTATATGTAATCAACTCTAAGTTACTCTGTAACATCTACTAGCGCTTTCCCACAATTCACCAAAAAAATATATTATTTAATATTTATATATCTACGTAAGAATAGTAGAAATCATGCATTTAGGAGCAATGGATATTGGGGAAACACAATTTTAGGCCACATTGTAATTTTCCAAAATTGCGTACAAGTAATAAATGTTGACTTTCGAGGCCCTTCAATTCACCCATACATGCCGAAATTGCAAAGTTGCATTCGTATATTATTCAATTGAATTTTGGCATCACCAATTTCGTGATTTGACAATTCCAAATTTCTTGGAGAGACCTAAGTGCAAAAAGTAAAAACTTTACTCGTAACCCCAGTTTGAAATACGCTCGAACGTGGTGCTTCCCTACACACCCCCATTTTATTTTCCAAATCCGTAACAAAATATTTATTGTTGATCGGGCACTAGAACATATCCGTAATCATTTCCGACTTCTCTTCCTTACTTCTATGTAATCAACTCTATGTTATTTTGGAACATCTACTAGTGGTTTCCCACAATTCACCAAAAAAATATTATTTCTTATTTTTATATTTGGTAAGAATAACATAAATCATGTATTTCAGAGCAATGGATATTGGGGAAACACAACTTTGGGCCACAATGTAATTTTTTAAAATTGTGTACAAGTAATCAATGTTGACTTTCGAGGCCCTTCCGTTCACCCATACATGCCCAAATCACAAAGTCGCAATCGTATATTATTCAATTGAATTTTGGCATCGCCAATTTCGTGATTCGATAATTCCAAATTTTTTGGAGGAGGCTAAGTGCAAAAACTAAAAATAATAAACTCAGTATATTAATTTTCTTATTGAATCAATTATATAAATATAATAACAAACTCAATTACTTGTACATAACTCAATTATAGAAATAATTAAAATTAAAATTTTATTATGGACTTATTTTAATCGCAATGTGAATTTATAAAATAAGAGTTGATTTTTAATTTAAACTAACTTTTCATTTGGGTTTGATTTGAAGCCCAATCCATAAAACCGCAAACCCTTTTGATTTGTAGCCCAATCAATAAAATCTCAAATCCTAGTTAATTAATCTCTTCTCCTTCTTTCCACCTTTGCCTCCAGACCACTCGACTTCTCTTCTCCTTCTTTCCACCTTCGCATCTGATGCCACCAGCTGTGCCACCGAACGCCATCAGCTTTTCCACCGGATGCTATCAGTTACGCCACCTGATGCTGCAACCCACGCTAAAAAGGGAGAAATACCCTTACCTTGGCCCCATAATCTACAAGCCGTGCCAGATTCACTGGTAAATAAATTTTGTCTGGCTAAGATTATAAGCATGTAATTTTCATAGATCTGGTTTTTCACTATTTTCTCTTGTGTGATCTTCTTATTGCTTCTTCACACTTATTTATTTTTCTATACCAGTTTAAGAAATAGGCTTTCATATGCTTTTATTTTTAAAGAATACTAAAGTGTACAGGTTCTTGTTTTGGTAAATGATTATTTAATATATGTTTCAGGATGCATATGAGGAGGAGATTGATCCTTACGACCCATCATATGAAGTTAGTGTGTTTATCTTGTATTACATAATTATAAGAACCATTTTTATCTATTTAATAGGCTATTAAGTGTGGCCCTGAATCTACATTTTTTCATGATTGTATACTTAACTCGGGAGCTGATTGCATTGGGCGAGGTTCTAGAAACAGAGATAAGAGGTATGTGATCAGTAGAAACCATTGCTTCCTTGCCTTTTTTTGGGTTGCATGCAAGGTGTTTGATATTATGCTTGAGTAGAATTTTCTGCGCATAAAAAGGGGAAATACCCTCACCTTGGCACCATGATGATGGAGTGTTTTGTGCATACTAAATTGTATTTAACGTCCGGAATTTAAATGCACTTTGTTGATTAAGAGTTTTGGGGCATATAACTATATATGTATATAGTTATACGATATATTCTAACTAGTAATATTTGAGTTTCCATGATAACACTATCAATGTTAAGGTGGTTTCCATGCATGTGTTGTCTTCACCATAAACGTTATTTATGCAATCCTATCATGAATTGTTGATTTGTTATAAGATCCACTATGTGTTATATTTTTGTGTATAGTATCTGAAAGCATTGTATTGGTGAATACATAACATTAAGAAAATCCTCTTCTTGACTAAGAGTTTAACTAAGGTGACCTTTGAAACTTCTTATCTGCTTGACGTTTAACATTCATTCTTGTGAAATTTTCTGAAACTTGTGGTATTCCCTTGTAAGAAAATGAGCCTATATAGTATTTTGATAGCTCAAACTTCATTGTTTTGCAGGAGATGTTGTTACTTCTCTATGTAATGTTTAAATCATGGTGTATCTCAATGTTATGTTTTTAATGTTGTTGATTTGATGAAGATGGATGGGGATAAGGAATGTTTTTTCTGTTTCGTTTCAGGGCACAA
The DNA here is from genome assembly GCA_032355405.1 of Rubia balearica. NCBI lineage: Eukaryota > Viridiplantae > Streptophyta > Magnoliopsida > Gentianales > Rubiaceae > Rubia > Rubia balearica. The sequence continues at coordinate 1,919 of JAULKJ010331468.1, read as the reverse complement.
GACTAACTTCAAATGTTTTTTCTTGTGTTGTGTTTAACGTTTATGTTTTTTTATAATTGTTAGAGTACTTTAAATGTTTTGTTCTGGTGTACATGCTATATGATTTGATTGGTAGTTTAAGATGAAGTTATATTTACACCCATCGATAGTTATGTTTAGGATAGTTATGTTTGGTCCCATAGATTATTAATTTGGTATCATACATTTTGTGGAAATGTTATTGGATATTTCTAGATGTAGCCATATACATATATGTTAATAGATTATTTTATTGTTTGTTGTCAAGTAATAGAGCAGCTGCGCGTAGCTGCAGTCAGTGCCCAATTCAAAATCTTTTTTTTCCAAATGGAAGTAATAGTGCAGCTGCGCGCAATTGCGGTCAGCGCCCAATTACAATTCCAAATCTTCTTAGGATTTGTTTGTTTGCCGACACATAAGATTATTTTAACTTGTTATGCAATATATAGTGTTTGCATTTGATAACCTATTAAAAACAAGGTCATTCAAGTAATCTTATCTACACCAATATTGATTATTCTTACCATTGAAGCATCTAGATATAATCTTTCTGAAATATCCTCTTAATGTTATGCCTCGCCATTGTTTAGGATTTATCAGTGCTTTTCCATATAAGGAATACACACATCCACACTGAAGAGTACCCAATGTTGCATCAAAATTTATATCTGGAGTACTGAGGCCATATTTGGGACCAAAGATATATATAACTGGTGAGTGACTTTTTCTAGTTAAATAGAAACATGAATTACCTAGGACCATCTCCTTGTGTAGCCATTTGGGAAACTCTGATTGATTTTGAATTCTGTTTTGGCTCAAGTTTGATAAGTGGATGAAGGATTTGGTGAATGTTCAATGCAATCTATGGCTACAAGCATTGCATAAGAGCTAAAAAGGTGATAACGGGAGGAAAATCAAGTTTGAAGAGGTAGATTTGAGCTGAACAATGAGATAGTTATGTTAGTCACATAGATTATTAATTTTGTATCATACATTTTATTATATTTCTATATTATCAATTTTGTGAAGTTAATATTATTATTAAATTAATGCCCTACCAAATTATTATTTTTAGTTTTTTTAATTCTTTAGTATATTTGGCACCGGTTTTATAAAACCAGTGCTAACTAAAAAACCGGTGCCAAATGTAGCACCGATTTTGAAAAAACCGGTGCTAAATCTTTTCATAGGCTACTTGGGCATTGTTTTTTTAAAAAGACAGTGCTAAATGTAGCGCCGATTTTCATAAAATCGGTTAAATCTTTTCACCGGCTACTTGGGCACTCAAAAAATCGTTGCTAGGGCCAAAAAAACCCGGTGCCAGAGGGTCTGTCATGTGGTAGTGAAAATAATTATGATGCATTACGTGAGAATGATAAATTATTAGATACCTTTCTCGTTGACTTCGATGAGTACTCAGCCGTATGGTTGGCTAATCTCTTTAGACCATTTAGTGAACAACATATTAAGAATTTCCTCTCACGTAATGAACAAGGATTTTTCGATTTGATATGCCAATTTTATACTAATTCGAGGATGGTTGGTAATGGGGATTGTATTACTAGGGTTAGGGGATTGATGTCCCTATAAAGCAATGGATTATCAATAGGATATTTGACTGCCCATACAAATACTTGGAATTTATTTTTCGGGAGGATCTTGATGGGCCATTGGATGATTGCTACCATCAACAGAAGTGGCCACTTGAGGTTGATTACCCCTACATTGACCCCGTGGAGTGTAGTGTGGGGTACTTCAACCGTAATAGAATGGATCTAGGAAAACCCAAAAGCTTCAATCTAACCCTTTTACCCATAGACCAACGTATTACATATGAGATCATTAATAGGAGTTTGATCCCCTCGGGCGGACATTTGACCGAGCCTAATTACACTACCCTT
>JAULKJ010331458.1:0-10045 GCA_032355405.1 Rubia balearica | reverse complement strand
TTTATTTTGATTTCTTCAAATTTACAGTTTAAACCTTGGTATTTCCATAACTTATGGAAAGACCGTCTTTCAAGAGACAGACTCATTTATTAATATATGAAATATATATTCATAATTGTATATATAAGTTTTAGTAAAATTATATTCTTTAAATGAAATATTAAAAGTATTCTAACTAAGTAAAATAAAAATAATTGTATTTTTCTTTATTAAGTGAATAACATATAATTAAATATAATATAATATTTTTATTTTAAATTATATAAAAATAAATCATAATTTAATTTATTATTTCAATATTATTACATTTTAAAATAATATATTTTATTTCAATAAATTATTAAAAAATTACTATTTTTATATGATTTGTGTCAACCCATGACCTAGTCTGATCCAACCCGACCCTAAACTTTGGAAATTCTGACCCGACTCGACCCGACCCATTTGTCCCAAAATTTTGGGTCAATTTGGGCCGGGACCACTGACCCGTCCCGACCCTTGAACACCCCCACTAACTAGTTAATGAAAGTGTCAATATAACCCTCTGGCCTCATTTCCAGCATTGACTTTGTATAAATTGATCAAAATGCCCTTTGGACCAAAAATGAAATTCATTTTCCATTTTACCCCTTTCCCTCTTCTTTTTCATACTCCTCGATCTTTTACCTCATTTATTGGTCACCACCACCAAGCCACCACCGGTCGTCACACCCAGCCACCGCAACCTCCACCTCTCGGCCACTACAGCGGCATGGAGATTTTCAGTATTACGACGTGCTTCTCAACGGCGTGGATATTTTCAAGCTCAGTGATCTGATGGCAAGTCATATTTCCAATCATATTTGAACCATCATCATGCAGGCCCAAATCCCTCCATTTCCAATCTGACGTAGGTTGGATCATATTTCCAACAGTGTGGTTCATATTTCTTATCTGATGGCAAGCTCATCGATTTGAGGACGTGCAAAACAAAACATCGCCGGCCTAAATTCCTCCATTTTCGTTCTGATGTAGAAACACCTGGAACTCGAAGAAGCGCCCAAGACATTCGCAGAGAAGAAGAGCTGCTCTGATGCTCTAATTGGTGGTGCCACCGGAGAAGCGGCGGCGCTCGACGTGGCAGTGGTTATCATTTTCATAGCAAATAGGAAGAAGAGATCGTACGGGATTTAAGTTGGCATTTCAAGCTAGCTGGCGATTTACAACAACTCTCATACCTCTTCCGAGAGCAAATCAAACAGCCAAAACGCCGCCTGGGCCTTGCAGCCCTTGCTTCTACCCACGACCCCCGATTCTATCCGCCATCGGCATCCCCTGCCAGTGCCTCTCCCATCCATGCTAAACGGGTTATTTGTTAATGTATCCATCATATATATGGTTATTTTTTGACTTACTTTTGTGCACTTTTGTTATCTAAATCTTGTATTTTCCCTCGAATTCTCTTAGGAGAGTTAAGAGCGACTTTTACGCTCTTATTACTTTTCTAGGAAATTTTGTGTGACGAAGCAATTATATCGAGATGAAGACCGTGAAGACCTCTAGGATCTGCCCTTGAAGACTTGAAGAATTGAAAACTTGAAGGGAAGTGAAGTGAAGAGGAAGCCATGAGACAAGAAGAAGAAAGAAATGAAAATGATGTATTTGGCCTCTGTCGTTAGTCGCGATGAATGTGTTGCGAGTCGCGGCATATGTATGGCCAGAATCTCTTGTTCTTTTTCTTGTACTACAAAAGGCAAACTTTATCCTCTCTTCACCACCGTCTTCCTGACTTTACTCTTGAAAAACCCTAGTTTTCTCTTACTTTTTCATCTATTTTCATCTTTCTTTATGTTTGATTTGCTTTGGATTGTTAGTATGATTCCACTACCACAGAGACACCCTCTAGCACCAATTTTTTGGCACCGGTTTTTGAAAACCGGTTCCCCAAATAAATTAGCACTGGTTTTTTAAAATTAGCATTGGTTTTAAAAAATTGGTGCTAAATTAGCACCGGTTTTTTTTTAAAATTAATACATATTTTCTGAAAACCGGTGCTAAATTACCACCGGGTTAATTAACAACGGTTAAAAAAACCGGTGTTAAATTAGCATCGCTTTTTTGAAAACCGGTGTTAATTTTTAAAAATACCAGTGCTAATTTAACACCGGTTTTCAAAAAATCGGTGTTAATTTAAAAAACCTGAGCTAAAATTTTTAAAATTCAATCTTCCCGCCAGAAAATTCAAAAAAATTGCCAAAAATTTCATGCGATGGGCGCAGATGCGTGCAGTCGCTCTAAGCTAAATATTTTTAAAATACAATGTTCCCGCCAAAAAGTTTTAAAATTTTTGATGCGATGGGGCAGCTGCACGGCGCATGCAGTCTTTCTAAGCTATCTATTTTAAAAATTCAAACTTCCCGCCAAAAAATTTAATTTTTTTGTCAAAAATTTCATGCGATCGGCGCAGCCGCTCTAAGCTAAATATTTTAAAAATTCAATCTTCCCATCAAAATTTCAAAAAAAATTATCAAAACTTTTTAAAATTTTGCCAAAAATATTATCAGATTCGCGCAGCTGCACGCTGCCCCTCTAAACTAAATTATTTTTTTCTTGACTTTCAAAATCGTTCACTTCTTTTGTTGACTTTAACTATAAATAGATTAACTTAAATTAATATACGATCAACCATTATTGACCTAATATAAATAAGAATATAAATTTTTTAATAGCAAAAATCATGTATTTTGGAACCATGGATAATGGGGAAACACAATTTTGGGCCACAATGTAATTTTTCAAAATTGTGTACAAGTAATCAATATTGACTTTCGAGGCACTTCCATTCACCCATACATGCCCAAATTGCAAAGTCGCAATCGTATATTATTCAATTGAATTTTGGTGTCGCCAATTTCGTGATTCGACACTTCCAAATTTCTTGGAGGAACCTAAGTACAAAAGGTAAAAACTTTACTCGTAACTCCAAAATGAAATCCGCTCGAACGTGGTGCTTCCCTATACACCCACATTTTATTTTTCAAATACGTAACGGAATATTAATCATCGATTGGGCAGAGAAACATATCCGGAATCCTTTCCAATTTCTCTTCCTTATTTCTGTATAATCAACTCTGAGTTACTCTGTAATATCTACTAGCGCTTTCCCACAATTCACCAAACATATATTATTTAATATTTATATATTTAGGTAAGAATAACAAAAAAAATATGTATTTTGGAGCAATGGCTAGTGGGGAAACACAACTTTGGACCACAGTGTAATTTTCCAAAATTGTGTGCAAGCAATCAATGTTAACTTTCATTCACCCATACATGCCCAAATCGTGAAATCGCAATCATACTTTATTCAATTGAATTTTAGCATCACCAATTTTGTGATTCGACACCTCCAGATTTTTAGGAGGGACCTAAGAACAAAAAGTAAAAACTTTACTCGTAACTCCAGAATGAAATCCGCTCGAACGTGGTGCTTCCCTATACACCCCCATTTAATTTTCCAAATACGTAATGAAACATTTATCATCGATCGGGCTCAGGAACATATCTGGAATCCTTTCCGATTTCTCTTCCTTACTCTATGTAATCAACTCTAAATTACTCTGGAACATCTACTAGCGCTTTTCCACAATTCACCAAAAAATATATAATTTAATATTTATATATGGGTAAGAATAAATAAGAATATGTATTTTGGAACAATGGATAGTGGAGAAACACAACTTTGGGCCACAGTGTAATTTTCCAAAATTGTGTGCAAGTAATCAATGTTGACTTTCCAGGCCCTTCCATTCACCCACACATGCCAAAATTGCGAAATCGCATTCTTATATTATTCAGTTGAATTTTGGTATTGCCAATTTCGTGAATCGACACTTCCAAATTTCTTGGAGGGACCTAAGTGCAAAAAGTAAAAACTTTACTCATAACTCCAAAAGGAAATCTGCTCGAACGTGGTGCTTCCCTATACACTCCAATTTTATTTTCCAAATATGTAACGGAAAATTTATCATCGATTGGGCACAGGAACATATCTAGAATTCTTTCCGATTTCTCTTCCTTACTTCTATGTAATCAACTCTAAGTTAATAGGGAACATCTACCAGCACTTCCCCACAATTCACTAAAAAAATATTCTTTAATATTTATATATGTAGGTAAGAATAACAAAAATCATGTATTTTGGAGCAATCGATAATGGGGAAACACAATTTTGGGCCATAGTGTAATTTTCCAAAATTGTGTGCAAGTAATCAATGTTGACTTTTGAGGCCTTTCCATTCACCCATACATGCCCATATCACGAAATTGCACTCATATATTATTCAATTGAATTTTGGCGTTGCCAATTTCGTGATTTGACACCTCCAAATTTCTGGAGGGATCTCAGTGCAAAAAGTAAAAACTTTACTCGTAACTCCAAAATGAAATCCGCTCGACCGTGGTGCTTCCCTATACACCCCCATTTTATTTTCCAAATACACAACGGAACATTTATCATCGATCATGCACAGGAACATCTCCGGAATCATTTCCGATTTCTCTTCCTTACTTTTATGTAATCAACTCTAAGTTACTTTGGAACATCTACTAGCGCTTTTCCACAATTCACCAAAAAATATTATTTAATATTTATATATAGGTAATTATAACAAAAAATATGTATTTTGGAGCAATGGATAGTGGGGAAACACAACTTTGGGCCACAGTGTAATTTTCTAAAATTGTGTGCAAGTAATCAATGTTGACTTTCGAGGCCCTTCCATTCACCCACACATGCCAAAATCGTGAAATCACATTCTTATATTATTCAATTAACTTTTGGCATCGCCAATTTCGTGAATCGACACTTCCAAATTTCTTAAAGGGACCAATGTAAAAAATCGGTGCTAAAATTTTAAAATTCAATCATCCCGCCAAAAAATTCAAAAAAATTGCCAAAAATTAGCACTGGTTTTCAAAACCCTGTGCCTATGTAAAAAAAACCAGTGCTAAAATTTAAAATTCAATCTTCCCGCCAAAAATTTAAAAAAAAAATCCAAAATTTCATTAGATAGGCGCAGCTTCTGGCAACTGCTTTAAGCTAAATTATATTTTGGCTTAACTTTAAAAATCATTTACTTCTTTTGTTTATTTTACCTAATAACTAATTTGATTTAAATTAATCAATTATCCACCTTTACTGATCTAATATATATAAATAAGAATAAAAATGTTTGACGTAACTAATTAACGTCCAACCCTTAATTGATTTAGTATATATAAATACAAATAAAATTGTTTGACTTTAACTAATTAACGGCCTTTCCATTCACCCATACATGCCCAAATCACAAAGTCGCAATCATAAATTATTCAATTGAATTTTTACATCTCCAATTTTGTGATTCGACAATTCCAAATTTCTTGGCGGGAGCTAAGTGTAAAAAGTAAAAATTTTACTCGTAACTCCAAAATGAAATCCGCTCGAATGTGGTGCTTCCCTATACACAATTTTGGACCACAGTGTAATTTTCAAAAATTGTGTTCAAGTAATCAATGTTGACTTTCCAGCCTAATAGTAATTAAAATAATGAAAAAATGAAATGTAATGAGCGAACTAGATTAAAGACTTAAAGTTAATTTTAATCCTAATATCAATTCAGCCCATAAACTATAAAAACCCTAATACTATAAATAAACAATCCTACCCCTTTTTTTGGACACTCATCCCCTCTTCTAACACAACCGATTGACCTTTGTGCCTCAATTTGCTCCTCTGCGCTCAGCCACTGCTCTGCCCCCTGCAACTTCCTGCTCCGTCGCGCTCAGCCCCTGCTCCGACAACTTAGTATTGTTGGTGAATGTGGCGTATGAACAGAGGTTACATTGTGAACCGATGTCATTTTTACCGAATACATAACCAACATCACTCTCATCAAATTTTGTACCATCAGTCAAACCAAATTTGTGAATGATTCCGTTCTATTAATTACGATGTCATCCTGCAGTCGATTTAACCGACATCGCTGACGTGGTCAGGAAACACTAAAACGTCCGGTGTCGATTATGTTTTTTGAGAGACGTCTATCAACTTGACATAGTTTAGTATTTTATCATTAATGGAACAGTTATTTAATCATCCATGGTGCATTTAATGGTTGGGAGACACACAATATTTAATTGATGTTCAATTTAATCGAAATGGAATCCCGTGCACAACAATCACAACGATAACTTATTACAACCTTACAATTCAAACTACTAAATAAATTGGATTGTTTCCCCGTCATCACTAATCAATCTCCATTACATAATTTCTATACGACATTAATAAAAATAGCACGGAAAAACTGTGAGATGGTATTACGAGAGTTATATTTGCAATCGATATTCACCATAATATTATGGTCTTCAAACACTTGGTACATGACCTTTACCAAAATAGTCGAATGATGATCAACTTCAATTCTTCAATATGTTGAAAGTTCATTGATAATTCTCTCTGTCCTATTACTATAATTTCATGCAAAGCGTAGATTATGTTAGAAATAGGTAATCCGCAAATGAAATATATAACAATCATACTAATACAGACAAATACTTATAACATGTTCTCCGTGAAAGTGAAAGTTACCATTTATTTTCTTCTTTGATATGTTATGGTCTACCAACTTCAATTATATTGTATCCTTTTATTTATGACATCACAAATTCCACTAATGTTTGTCATAGTATGAATTGCCCATGTAAAACGATCAAACATAATTTCCTCTGCATACGTGCGACATCAGTCATGGTTAATGTTCATGTCGCAAGAACCGACATCTCTTGACTGACACCGAACATTCAAGCAAAAATAACATTCTTTCCTAGAGTCAACCTTAATTTATGATTGGTACTTCTCATTATTTATACATGACATCATATGCACAACAACAACAACACTATACACTAGATAACATGTGTGATGTAACACAATCATCCCAATTCATGAAATGATTCAGTATTTTCTTCATCCAAAAAAATGTAGTTTCACCAAAAGAATTGAAATTTAACTTATAGTTGATCAAAACAACCTTAATTTGCAATCGGGGATGTTCTACCCTTTTGTAGTTGTGGTAGTTTAAAAGAAGCCATTGAATGCATTTAATGATACAGTAGTTTTTTTAATATGATGTGAATAGAAATTTGGGGAAATGTATTTTGGTGAGATGAGAGGAGTAGGCATTTTTGGTTGGCAATAAGTTTAGATATGGTTTATGGCAAATTTACCAAATTTTGGACGCTGAAAATTTTGTTTTCCTACTAAATTTTTTTCATACAACTGATATGCGACAAACATTAGTCGAAATGTTGGTATGGAAGACAGGCTTCATGTCGCCCATGACAACCCAACAGTGTAGTATGGCCCAATAAGGTTACTAGTCCAACATCGATAAACCATCTCATGTGGTGTCAATAACATCGAATGGACGTGCGATATCGCATAATTTCCACCCCCCAACCTAATTAGAGCAAATTTGGGGGGTTTCCTCTACTTGTCATACGCCAAGTACCGTTTCTTGACTTTTATAGATAATTGATGCAAAAAGGATCGATCTTTAATTAATCATGTTCGATCTACTGTGGCTCGACTTCCATTGTAAACCTATGTAGATAGATTGATGTCAAAACGTTCGACCTTTAAATACCCATGTGGGATAGGTCAACTGTGGCTTAACTTCTGTTGTAAACCTATAAAGATAAATCTATGGCAAAAAAATAGTAAGTGTGCATATTCGAATGGGATGGAGATAGTATTGTTCTTTGAAATATTTTTCTTTTGGAATATATGGAATGATTTTTGCTTATGTGATTTTGATCTCATATGATAACGATTTTGATATCGTATGACATGATTTTGATCTCGTACACTGATGATTGGGTTATTTTATTACGTATCATACCTTATTTTTTTATCCCTAACACTGAAAATAGTATTTTACAATTATTTTCAAATACAAAATTATTTTTGACTCGCGACTAACAATCAAATGTTTCAATAATTTTTCAAAAAAGAAATTAATTATTTCAAACTCAATTTTGTTTAACGAACAACTTTTCAATAAGAGCCGGCACCGTTCAATCGTCGGCTACCTCGTCGATCTAATCGATGGATAATATGACGCCAATCCCAGCATAATACAACAGTTGCGACATCGCATACCCCTCTACTAATACATTTACTTTGTTTTACATAACTTTTTACCTAGGACAAAACATAACTGAGGTATATAAAATAAATTTTAGCTCGGTTATTTTTCAACCAAAGTAAGAAAGACCTTTTACTTCATTTTGAAACAAAACCAAGGTAATAGAACTTTTTACCTCGTTTATTTTTTAAAAAATTAAACAACCGAGGTAAAAGGTTCGAAGTAAAAAAGTCATTTTTCTTGTAGTGACAAACGAGTTATACCCGCTCGAGGAATGTTTCTTCTTTGGTCGCAATATCTAATATACATGGATGCCATAGAGGATGGTCATCCAAAAGTCACCCGTCCATCACTAAAAAATAAATTGGTATCGATATCAAAGAAGGTTAGACCTCCCATGCCAAGAGCACGTCATGAAGGAGCCACCACCTTTTGTATGGGTGTTTGTATGATGGATTTCCGGATACCAATGTAATGTAACATACTCATTTTTCAGAAATGAGTGTGTTTTTGGTCTAAATTGAGACATCATCTCGTTATAGAGTGGCTTTGAGGACTTATGGAGGTGTTACCAAGTTAACCAAACGCTAATGTCCCTCTATCTATTATAACTACATCATCCCTTATATATAGAGTTTTTAACCGCAAATCGTAACTTTGACTTTATTGTTAAACTAATTTACAACTAATGTTCACAATCTTATTCGTAAGGTACAAGTATTAGTTTGTAAACCAAAAGGAAAAGGGTTAGATAGGGTATTTTCCCCAATGATGACTCAAAAAATTGGTTGCAGAAAGTAAAGGAGGATCGATTACCTGCAGAAAAGCCGAGGACGGAGGGATACAAATTTATTCATTGCTCCCTACGTTGAGAGGTGATGGTTAATTTATAAAAATGTCATATTCTTTATAAAAATATTTTTTTCATTGTTTGTAAGTAAATGTAATTTACAATATAGGGACTAGTGTAGATTAATTATTAATATGCCGGAGAAGAAACGTGTAAATTGAATGGGAAAGGTTTATACCTAGTCCAAATAAAGGTGTGACTTTATCCTAAACTTATTCTATAATGATTCATCAAGTATATACGATTTATCAAAAACTATTTTTTTTAAATCAGTACAAGAAACGAGCAAAACCATAGGAGTGTGGCTATTACACAATGTTATACGCTACGGAGCTAAGTACTAGCCTGGTTATTGTACCATTTTATGTTTCAAAACTTGTTGCTTGGTTAATCACATGAATATTTATTGTTTTATTTTGTATAGATTTTTCCAAAGGAATACAAGTATTACTCACAATAGGATAACAACACGTCAAGATATGCCTTGGGTAGGAATTTCATCCGCTCCGCGACTCTTGGAACTCCTAACGTGATGGTATAAGACACATCTCAATATTCATTACATGTATTGTGTGGAATAAAAATTGCTTGATTTCTATTCCTATCTATATATATTTGCTTGGTTTGATTCTTCTATAGTTGTTTTATCTTCTATAATTATGTCATGTAATGTATTAGACTGGATATGTGATTCGAGGCTATTTTGAGCCGGATTTACGAATGAAATTGTCTATTTGCAACTACGTCTGACAGTACTTTCAATTTAGGAACCATGTCCCAGTTTCACCTATAACTATACGCAAAGGTCTTATTGATGTTATGATGTCGGAACTAAGGACACAAATTACATTTCTGAACTCGCAACTCACATTTAATAAAAATTCCATTTTTCTTCATAAAAAAGAAGAACAAGCACCGAATTTACCGCCTATATTAAGGAATAGAGATATTTACCAATATTACTTGTGATTGTAATTAGATTAGAATTCTAATCTAATTACAAAGACCTATACCAGACTAGAAA
>JAULKJ010331448.1:0-10046 GCA_032355405.1 Rubia balearica | reverse complement strand
ATCAACAGCCTTGTCGTCGAGGTAAACCCTAGATAGTGCTTGTCGGAGTAAACCAGTCGCCATGGATGATGAAGGGGAGGAGATGGCTGGGAGAAGAAGGGGACAGGGCGGAGGGGAAATGAGAGAAAAAAGGGTTTACAGAAGGGTAAAACGGTCGCCATGTCTTTTGTTTTTAAATTTTTTTTAATAGAAGGGTAAAATGGTTATTTCAATTATTTCCGGCCATTTTTTATGCTGACATTTTGGTCAAAGATTTCCAATGTTATTTTGTACTTTCAGATTTTACAAGGTCATTTCTGCACTTTTGCCCAAAACATATGGTTAAAAACGCACGCTTCTCTATAATAAAATAATAACGAAAACAAACAACCAAACCGTTATATAGCTGTGCGAACTCCAATGCTAATGTAAATGTTGCTACCAATTAACAAAAGCATGCAGATGACGCAAATGCCAAAATTGATTCCCACTAACACCAAAAACACCCGGCTGCCCTAAACACTGCAATTAATATATTATTCTACTAAACCAACTCCAGAAAAAATATCTCCTCCGATCGTTAGAGTTAAGGTATATATATATATACTTTATGCGATCGAGCAAGGAATATTACAAAACCAAAAGAAATCGTGATTCTAACAAAATAACCTTATTAAACTAAATAATTAATTCCTAAAATAAAGGAATTTTAATGGAAGGAGATAATAAATCCTTATCAATATGGGAAAAAAATATCTTTAATTCTTCATATCCAAATTCTTCAATATTTCATTTTTCACCACATAAATCAGCAATTCTGCTTTTGCCTCATTTTCTTCATTTCTAGAATAATACCTTATAAAATATAAACATTTTTCATTGGATCACATTGTCTCATTAAAAACCTTACCTGGAAAACCAGTGAGAAAAAACCGTTGGTTAGGGGGAGGTACAATGTATAGCTCCCTCTCAATTCTTCACAATACATGAATACCTGCACCTAAAAGAGCAAATTATATCTCAATAAAATCATAATAATCCCACAAAATATGAACACAATATATAACACATCACTTATTGACTCACGATCTTATTCTCCATCGTGTTCTTTTTGTCCCCTCTCTCAATTGCAACTTAATATATGTGTCTCAGTTGATTAATGATTCTCATTGCCTTGTCTAATTCACTAATTCTATGTGTGCTATTCAGGACCAACACTCGAGACCTGATTGGAGCAGGTGAACGTCGAGATGGACTCTATTATTTTCGCAGTTTTCCTACAGAGCAAGCAGTGAATGTTCCCGGGTTGACAGAGTTTGAGTTATGGCACCAACGTCTAGGACATCCATCTAATCATGTTGTCAAGTTAGTGCTTTTTATTCGCTCTAATAGCTCTAAGAAAAAGTTGAATAATGCATGTATAATTTTTCCTCCGGCAAAGCAAACACAGGATAGTTTACGACTAGTGATAGTAAAGCCAATCATATTTTTCTTTGATACATTGGGATTTTTGTGGGCCATATCAGACACCCTTTTCATGTGATGCAAGTTTTTTTTACCATTGTGAATGATTTTTCTAGAGCTGTCTTGGTTTATTTGTTGCACAATAAGACTGAAGTTCATAAAGTGTTTTTCTCCTTCTTTGAAATGGCAGTTTGATACAAATGTGAAAATTGTGCGTAGTGATAATGGCACTGAATTTAACTGCATGAAGGATTTTTCCAGTTCTTGTGCAATTTTGTTTCAAACTTCTTATGGTGGCACCCCAACAGAATGTTCGAGTCGAAAGAAAACATCAGCACATTCTCAATGTGAGTTATGCCTTAATGTTTCAAGCTGGTCTGCTCATTACGTTGTGGGGTGAGTGTGTGCTTATATCAGTTCATCTGATTAACAGGACTCCTTCTGATGTCTTACAAAATAAGACCCCTTATGAGATCTTGTTTGGTGCACCCCTGGCTTTTGATGACTTGCACGTTTTTGGCTGTTTGTGTTTCGCAAGATCAACAAGCTAAAGATAACAAGTTCGCTCCACGGAGTCGGGGGTGTATTACATTGGTTATCCCAATTGAAAGAAGGGTTGGAAGCTGTATGATCTTGCAATAGGGGTTACTTTTGTTTCTCGGGATGTACAATTCCACAAGAATGAATTTTCGTACGTGGTGCCTCCGGGCGAGCCTTTCTTTGCCCCTTATGAGGGATCCAAATCAGCCTTCTCTGCCTCTCATAGAGGATGATGACTCAATTTCGGGATCCTCAAAAACTACAACCGAGTCATTCACTTTGTGGAGCTTTGCTTGAGACCGCCTCCGGATGCATCATTGGGTCATGGTTTGAGTGAGAAACGCATTTCTATTTTGCTACGTGATTTTTTTACTCACACTGTATGGAAATTGAGTCCATCTTCGGCTGCCCTTGCTTCTTCCCGTCTCTCAGGTACTCTATATCCTTTAGCAAACCTTGTGAATTTTGATAAGTTTTTTGTGCGCCATCGTTCTTTTCTCATAGCCATTACTGCAGGCATTGAGCCTCGTAATTTTAAAGAGGCCATGCACGATGTTGGGTGGCGTGATACCATGTAGCAGAAAATTCAAGAATTGGAGGATAACGGCACTTCGGACATAGCCTATCTTTCTCTCGGTCACCACGCCTTGGAGTGAAAGTGGGTCTACAAAATTAAGTACCATTTTTATGGCTGGTTTGAGCGTCTTAAGGCTCATCTCGTTATCTTTACAATAATCAGTCGAGGGCATTGACTACAACGAGGCCTTTGCTCCTCTCGCGAAAATGGTCACTATTCGGGCTTTTCTGGCTATTGCAGCTGCTAAGCATTGGGAACTCCATTAGATGGATGTTCACAACACTTTTCTTTACGGAGATTTGGATGAAGAAGTTTATATAAGGCCACCTCCAGGTTTTCCACCCACACCGGGCACAGTTTGTCATCTATGAAAGTCCCTATATGGTTTGTGCCAGGCCCCTCGTTGTTGGTTTTCTAAGCTTGCGACCACTTTACTCTTCTATGGCTTCATTCAGTCATACTCATATTACTCTCTCTTTACCTTGCCTCGCGATCATGTTCAGCTCTCTTTCTTGGTCTACGTGGATGACTTAATCATAGCTGGGAATGATTCGGTATCTATTTCTTCCTTCAAACAATACCTAGTCGTTCCTTTCACATGAAGGACTTGGGTCCGCTGAAGTATTTCCTTGGCATCGAGGTGGCTCGTAGTTCGGATGGCTTGTTTCTCTGTCAATGGAAGTATACTCTGAACATTATAGCAGAGGCAGGACTTCTTGGCTCCAAACCTGCGATTTCTCCGCTTGAGCAGAATCATACTCTCACTTTGGCCACTGACACATTTCTCTCAGATCCTTAACCATATCGGCGTCTTTTTGGTTGCCTTATTATTTGTCCTTCACTCATCCATATTTGGCTTATGTTGTTCACATCTTGTCTCAGTTCATGTAGCACCCGAGGCAGGAACACTAAGATATGCTGCTCTTTGGGTTGTGCGTTACTTAAAGGGGTGCGCAGGTCAAGGCAATTTTTTTAGTTCTGCGTGTGATCTTTCCTTGTCCAGATGGTGTGATTCTGACTGGGCTAGTTGTCCTTTGACTTGTCATTCTTTGTCTAGTTGGCTCATGTTTTTTCATGGTTCTCCCATTTCTGGAAAACCAAGAAACAATACATTGTCTCTCGCTCCTCTGCTAAGGCCGAGTACCGTTCAATGACTGACCTTACGTCTGAGCTCAAATGGCTCAAGGCTCTTTAGGGTAGTCTTGGCATTCATCACCCACGTGCTATGCGACTCTTTTACGACAGTAAGTCGGCTCTGTATATTGCTTAGAATCATGTTTTTTATGAGCGTACGAAATACATTGAAGTTGATTGTCACTATGTGCGGGATGCTATTCAGCATGACCTCGTTGCTACCAGTCATGTTTCTACCAATGAGCAGTTGGCCGATATTTTCATCAAAGCTCTTGGCAAGCGTCAATTTTCTTACCTTCTTGGCAAGTTGAACATTTGTGATCCGCATGCTCCAGCTTGAAGGGTTGGGGGTACTGGGGCATACGTTTGTATATAGCTTTGGACTTCTTGTATTGTGGGCTTTAGACTATATATATATATATGTCTTGTACATGTTTCATACGGAATGAGAATACAGGTTAAACCCTATTGTTTTGGCACACTCTAAGTTATCTTTAGTTGAACTAAAATCTAATGAAATTATTGTTTCATATGGTAGGGGTGGATTTAAAATTTTTAATTTTGTGGGTCACAATTTATTTTGGCATCTCTGTATTTGAAGATAGTGTTATAATTTCAATCATTTTCATAAAAAAAAGAGAGAGGGAGAGGAATACAGTGAATTTAAAATTAAAAATAAATCCAGCGCACTAATCAAACATCATATGTTGACTAACGAAAGGTAGATCCTCCCATGAAATATATAGCTACATTTATGTTGTATGGACATACACTTTATCGTCATGTTTAGTTTAACTTAAATTTGCAGGATCAGATTTGTTTTACTGAATTGAATTCAAAATTATTGAACTACTTTTCTGAATTATTATTTGTATGGATATCATTAGTTCAGAGAATACGTAGCATTATGGTTGGGCAGTGGGCACATATCACTGTAGTTTTTTTTTTCAGTGAGCACAGTAAAAGATACAAGTTTTACTTGTATCTGGGAACCGAAATCACTGGCGGGAAAACTGGCAAGAATCTTAAAAAATCCACAAACGGAATATAACATACCTAAACAACAAATAAAATCTTGGAAAATTATACTCCCTTCGTCCCACCCTAAGGTTCCTGTTATTTTTTTGTACGGATATTTATGCAGGCTGATGTGGTGAGAGAAGTGTG
This sequence comes from Rubia balearica, assembly GCA_032355405.1. NCBI lineage: Eukaryota > Viridiplantae > Streptophyta > Magnoliopsida > Gentianales > Rubiaceae > Rubia > Rubia balearica. The sequence continues at coordinate 5,185 of JAULKJ010331448.1, read as the reverse complement.
TGGTTAGAATGAGTTGGCCAAATTTTAACTACAAATTTAAGTTTAGATAAGGAAATAGTCAAAAAGAAACCTTTGATTGGGATATACAAAAATAGAAAGTAGAAACTTTTGGATGGAATGGAGCGAGTAGTTCAATTCAACTACTCCTTCTGTCCTAACTGAATTTGCATTTTTTTACACTATTCTCTATAAAAATTTTACCACATATTTAAATAACTATATGAAGTATTATCGTACATGGTATTGTTCAATTCGTTGTAACAAATAGTTTCTTAATATCAACTTTTTATTTGTCGTTAACATAGGTAAACATATTAATGATCAAACATGTTTCTTGAAAAACATGATAATGACGAGGGTGCAAATTCAGTTGGTACAGATGGAGTAAGAAATTTACATTGATCAAAAGCTAGATTATGTACATTAAAATTTACACTGAACACATGTCAAATCTATATAATACTGATAACGAAACGTACACCCGAACACTGGCGGAGGCAGCCCTGGGCATGCCAGGGCAAGTGCCCCGCCATTTTTTTTTAAAAGTAGTTTTTTTAGTTACTTAAAATATAAGTTTTAGTTAGTGCCCTATCATAATTTTAATTTTGAATCTATTATAATCTCATCTCACATTTATTGTATTTTTTAAAATTTTAAAATTCTTTTAAATTTTAACATTATATTTGTTGAGTCCGTCTCTTGAAAGACGTATTTCCATAATTTATGGAAAGACTAAATTTTAAAATGCAAATTAAAATAAATTAAGATAAAATTTCTGGGTTACATTAAACGGGTCATAAACTTATAACTACTGCACATTGCATAATAAATTTTCACTATAAAAAATAATTCTAATCAGGGGTGGAGCTAGGAAATATTTTCGGCGGGGCTAGACCGACTAGTAGGAGAAAATAAAATTCTCAATCTTTTTTTTACCTTTATGTGACACTAAATATTTTTGAGATGTGCACATGTCACCAGGGGTGGATGTCCTTCAGCCCCCGCTGATATGAAACTTAATAAAAATATGAGAGTAAATTTTTAAAAAAAATATTTATCAGCCCCCCTCTAATATAAAGAAAATTTGAAGAAATGTTTTTTTCTTTACATATTAGCCTCCACCATACATGTTTTCTGTCTCCGCCCCTGCATGTCACTAAACTGAATCTATGTCACAAAATTTAATGACAATTCTAAATTGAACTATATCTTGAAATGTCACAAAAAATACAATTATATTTCAACGTGTCACAGTATTTTAGTAACACGTGAATAGGGGAACTTCACTGCCTATTGTGACGCATTAAAATATAATTTTTTTGTGATGCTTCAAGATGCACTTTAATTTAGAAATATCATTCAATTTTGTGGCATGGATTCAATTTAGTAATATGTGCACATCTCACAAATATTTAGTGGCACTTGAAACTGGAGCAAACATTGTGACATTTCCTTACCTGTCACAAAAATATGCGTCACTACTGAAATATTTTTATAGCGTTTTAATATTGCAACTAAATTTTTTTCCTTTCTATAATTCTAATTCAACTCTGTCTTTCCATATGCCTTTGGAAAAATGGTCTTTCCCAAGATTTTGCGATATTTGTTTAAGAGAAAGTTTATGGAAAGACGGTTTTCCATAAGTTTATGACAATCCACAGTGATTTTTACCTTAAATGTTGTAATTTTAATAAAATTTAAATATTATATTTTTAAAAGTTAAAACAAATAATATTATGTATTTTAATTGAAAATAAAAAAAATATAGTACAATCTAAATTTAATATGAAATTTAATAAATGCAGTGTTTAAGTAAAAAATAAGTGGCCTATCTATGGACAGACCGCTTGTTAGGAGACTCACTCTTTGTTTAATATGAAATGTGCCCCAACAAATAAAAATTCTTGGATCCGCCCCTGCACCCGAACCACCGTTCTATCACCAAGGATTAATACCTCTTGAAAAAAAAGAATCTCATGGATTCATAGAGTAGTTGTTGTATAGTGTATTATATAATCTTTGATGATTGTGAAAGGTGGCCGTGAGAGATGAAAGATGGCGGATGTGAGAGATGAAGATGTCAAAAAGAAAGACACAATAGGGCTGAATGGGAGGTATTCTATTTGCTGTCGGCGGTGGACAAGGGTTACAATGGCGGTGGGCAGCAACGAGGGAGATGCAAGATGGCGCAACTCCAATCATTGCGCGCATGGGAAAACTGTTGGAGTACATGCTATAAGATTGCATTCGAATAGAACGATAAAATCACTCTTGGGTGATTGTGGTAAAATTTTGTTAGATATCAATATGAGTCGCGTTACATACTCTTTTCTTAAAGAGCTTGGATTACACGAATTCTCTCGAGAATAAAACAATCGGAAAATCCTGTTATTCTAGGCTTTAATCAATAGATTGCTTGTGCATAACTGTGTATTTGGTTGCTATGTATGTCTGAGAAAATTATGAAGATTTCACTTATATTTACCATGCATGCGTAGACATGTATATATAGGAAACAAATGTCGTGAAAAGACAAACACTTCATCATTCCACACTAAACCATGTAGCTCTCAGAATTATTACGAACAAATTATGAAAAGACACCACATTTTCTCATTCTAGAATAAGTCATGTTAATCATCACCAACACAGTTAATCTTTGTTCTATTAAATGTAAACTTGTTGATAGTCTATATACAAGTGTGCGTTCCACACTACCAAACTTGTTTTAACGTATCGAGTTCACAACAAGAATCCAAATATACTTAAATAGCTTGTGTTTGTATAAAAATTATACTTTTTATATTAAAAATTATATAAAAGTACTATCCATTATATAAAAAATATATTGATAAAAAAATATGAAAAAATTATACATAACTAATCAAAAGCTCTACTCCCTTCATCTCAAAATTAACTTACTATTTGCATTTGACTCAATCTTATTTGTAAATTGATGTGACATCATCGTTCCATATAAAAAAATTAGTTTTTGTAAGCAAATAAGAAAAAATTCTAATTTTAAATATAAATAAAAATGAAAATATATTTAATTTAATTTTTGAAATATTAGTATGAATTAAAAATATTCATTTTATTTGAATAAATTTTTAATGTGTTTTCTATTTATATAATTGAATAAAGGATTTATTCTATAATTAATAGTAATAACAGTTGTATTAAATTGTCTTTAATTTTTTAACAATAAAAAAGAGTGACTTTTTAACCAATTACTATTAAAATTTGGCATAACATATAATCCTCCTTCCACAAGGAAGAAAACTTCTTGATGAGGTCTTCCAAAATGATATTTGAATTCTATCAGTTAGGAATTGTGTAAATCAATATAATAAGTTACTGTAAGCATATGGGTTACATTACATAAAGATGTATTGAACATATGGGATTTTACCTTTTCATCCAAAGATACCATCTCGATGCTTCTGAACTCTTTAGGTTTGTCAAGAGCTTGCTTCTTCCTTATATTCCATTTTTTATTACTGCTGTTATCTTATGTGAGAACAATTCTGCGCCGTACTACTATGCAGCCACATGAAACCACTAAAATATTGAAGCACAACTTTAAGACCAAATGAATACTATACAAAAAATATAGTTTGAATTTATGTTCTTAAACTACCTCACTAAACTGATATGCTTACAACTTAATCGGGTAGAATAGTTTACAACATTTTTTTTACATAATCGTGTTATTTGGATATGAAAAGGTAGGTATACTACAAAGGATATTTATCTTGCAAGCTAAACGTAGCAGGAAAAAAAAGGGAACTAAATCAGATAATATGAGAACTATTAGATGACATCACATCTATATATAGAATGGACGTGACAAGGGGATGTGATGACACTTAGCAAAAAAAATTGATCTTTTAATCTCAAACATCATATAATAGAAATTGTTTGCTTTCTGTCAACCTGAGATATTGAAGTCATTTTATCTAACCTAAACCAAATTTATCTAAAAATAACATACGAATATTATAATATGTTACTGATTTTAATTCTTTACTACTAGTATATATAATCAATAGTAACTTGTTAACATAATAATATTATAATATGTTACTAATTTTAATTCTATATTATATATAATCAATCATAACTTGTAAAAATATATAACTTCTAAAGATATTTAAAAGCATAAACAACTCATTTTACTGAAGAAAATTCAAAGAAACACATAATATAAAATAACAAAATATTCAGATTTTTTTATACAATGATAGAGTACTTTTGATAGAAATATGTATACATATTATTTATTTATTTATATATATATATGACAAATTCCTGTTTTAGACCGACTAACTATTAAATGAGAACATTTCATAATTAGTAAGACTAATAAGGTCATTTGATATTTACTTTTATTTATTGCAATGATATACATATAATTATGATAACCTTTTACAATAAGTCTCAGCATAAAAATAATTAATTTTTAAATAATTTGAATGAAATATTATAAAAATAATAAATTTTTATTGTATTCAATATTTAACGGTTTCTAACTAAATCAATTATTTTACTTCCTAATTCATATAAATTTCCTTAGATAGCAAAATTTTAACATTTTAAATAAAAATTGATGTTAATACATTAATTAATGATATCGCACAACGAACGATGGTACTCCAGTACTATATATAAAAGAATTATTTATTGAAGCAAATGTAGGATATTGTTTTGGGCCCAAATCAGTTTATTAGCCCAAATATAGTTTATTGATCCAATTTCATAAGTTCAGTTTCACCCGTTGCCGGTAGGACATCTGTATTAATCTTGCGTGATCAGCATGAAATCGACATGTGGTGCAGTTCGGGTGATCGTGTCGGGTTGGAAACGATTTGGGTTAAAACAGGTCATATTTATTTTTCGGGTCGGGTCGGGTTCCTATCGTGTTGGGGTAAAACGTGTCAGAAATTTTTCTCAGGTCGGATCGTGTCGGGTTCGATTACACTCGTGTCGGGTTACTGTCGGATAATTTTTTTCTCGGGTTAGATCGGATCGGGTCAGATTACCGTCGGGTTTGGTCGGGTCGGGTTATATTCAGGCCGGGTTGTATCAGGCCGGGTTGTATTCAGGTCGGTTGGATCAGGTCGGGTTATTTTCGGGTCTGGTTATTGTCTTGTAGTTGTAGTATTTTGTACTGGAGTTTTGTTCG
>JAULKJ010331437.1:0-10046 GCA_032355405.1 Rubia balearica | reverse complement strand
TTTAATATTGCAACTAAGACCTTTTACCTTTTATTATTCTAATTAAACTCCGTCTTTCCATAAACTTATGGAAAGACTGTGTTTCCCAAGACTTTGTCTAATACACATTCCACTTTTTATGGAAAATAACTAATCAATATACAAATTATACTAATGGGGAGACAATGCGATATCCCTGGAATACCATATAATTTACCAAGAATTTAAAAGGCACATAACCCAAGTAATTTATCAAGAAGGAAAAGGAAACCGTTTAAAAATATGTCAAGCACAATATTATAAAGTAAAAGTTCATTATTTTAAAATTCCACATATTTTATATCGCTATTTTAGATTTAGATTGCTTTCAGTAACTCCAAAGGCGATCTCCCTCAAAATTCTGAACAGGATCAGAAGAATCACAAATCATTGGTGGAGGAGTCATAAGCATCCCCTCTGCCATATCCACGAGCAAGCCGGGCATGTCAAAAAGCTCCTCCTCGTCAATGTATCCATGACGAACATCAGGGCCTTGTTCCGCCGGCGGTCCCCTGGCAGCGGCGGCGGCCGAAGCGGCTATTTGTATGTCTAGGGAAGACAGAGAAGCAGGTATGGGATAAGTAGAAGCTAAGTGAGGAAAGTTGAGGACTGCATTCGGCCATGCTAATGCCAGGCTGGCGGCGTCGTAGGCTGCCGCCGCCATCTCGGGAGTAGGGTAGGTGCCCAGCCATATGCGGCCAGGTTTACGGCGTTCGCGTATTTCTGAGACCCACTTTCCGCCCCTGGATCGAACTCCACGGTATATGCGCCGCCTCTGGGATCGTCCACCGCCAGGCTGCTGAATACTGCCTGGGTTTGTATTTGAAGCACTCATGTTATAGCAAAATTACGCTGTTGCTTTTGCGTTGGGAGTGGGATGGGTTTGGCCAATTTAAGGAACTCTTGGATGGATCATAAGAGTGGGGAATGGCCAATTTAAGGAGCCATTAGGCATGGTTGCCAATGATGAATCGAGTAGAAAATCCTAGATTCCTAACATTAAGTCCTAGGTCTTTTAACATATTATTCCACCTCACTAACTTGTATTTGCACTTTTTATTATTATTATTCTCTAACCGCGTATTTAAATAAATATATAAACAACAATATCGTTGTATGTGATATTGTTGAATTTCTCGTAACAAGTCATTTTTAAATATTATTTTTTGTTTGTCGATATTATACTTAGGTAAATATGTAACACGTTTGTGGTGCAAATAGAGCTAGGATGAAGAGTATTATAGTACTCCCCCATCCCAACTGAAATTTCATAGAATAATTTTCATAATTATCAATAAACCTGATTGACCGTTAATATGTTTAACCACATATAAAAAAGGGCAAATAAAAAATTGATATTTAAAAACTACTTGTTACGACAAATCCAAGAATATCACATATGATAGTATTATTATTTTTATATCTATTCAAATTTGTGGTCAAAATTAAATAGTGATTAGTGTCAAAAAGTGAAGTGTGAAGTTTAACTTGGTACGGAGGTGTACTTATTTTTCACTCTAAATTTTTTACAAATATAAATACATGAAAGATTTTTTAAGTGAAAATATTTAAAATAAAATAAATTTAAAAAATCTAATATTTATTTATAAAATGTGCTACTCTTACCTTCTACATACTCCTTTATTTTTCTGTATTTAGTATCTTAGTTTTAGTTGATTGGATTCATGCAAGGCCGGCTTTTACCCGTCACAATCGGTTCTTTTGAACAATTTTGGGGCCACAATATTTTATTTATATATGATTTATTGATACGGTCATTGGTAAGTAATTTACCAAATGTCAACTATTAAAATATCTTATTTAAATAAAATTTACTGATATGATCATCTGTGTGTAAGTAATTTACCAAATGTCAATTATTAAAATGTGGTACGATTATTTATCGGTAAGTAATTTATGAAATATCAACTATTAATCTGTACAAGATAAGATTTATCGGTAGCACTGTAAATTTTATTATTAGCTATTAATTAATTTATTTTTAAAAAATTAAACCTGATAATTTTGGAAGCAGTATTATTAATTTATCTTTGCCTTTATATTTTATTTTGAAAAGCCGTAATATCCAAATAATATAATTTTATTTGATAATTTTATATCAGTGTATTTAGGGCTTTCATATTTTATTTTGCACAGGGCCTCCAAATTGTCAGAGACGACCCTGAATTCACGGTGAATGAAATGAGCGGATGGAATTGAATTTAGATAGGAGTAAAATTAGAATGAAAGGATGAAAACGAAGGTATATTCCAAAAAAAAAGTGTCAACAAAAAAAAACAACCGAAAAAAAACACACTAAATAAAATAAGACAAAAAAGAGTATATATATATATAAAAAAAAAGTGTTACTCTTACTAGATACGGATCAAACTATAAATATGACACTTTGAAAAAATAAAATGAAGTGGCTACAATAATAGCAGAAATACACATTTGGTGAAGAGAAATACACATTTGGTGGGCCGGGTAGAATATCAATATGGGTATAATTCATTTTGATCCATTTTATAATGGGTAAAAAATGGGTCGGGTCAAAATGAGTCGGGTTGTAATCCGCTCAACCTGTGGATCAAAATATATTCAACTCACTGATAAAAAATGGATAAATCTGCGGGTTTTAACCCATAAATGAACTCATATGTGCTTACACATAAGGTTTTACCCATATATTGACTCATATGGAATAACCCGCAAGTTCCAACCCATATATTGATCCATATGGGTTTATATATCAATTCATATGGGTAAACCTACGGTCAACCCGCAAACCCAACCCCCAACCCATATTTTTCACTTATCCATTTTACCCATTACTCATTTAACTCATTACTCATTTTACCCATATTCACCCAAACTTAAAAATAGACAACGTGCTTAATCCGCAGATTGCGAATCTATTTTGCCACCCCTAAATTTTGTTATCATTTACGTATAAAAAAGAACAAGATCTACTAAAAGCGAAACTCTGACCTTAATAATCATTGGCATTGGTGTGTTAACTACGGTTAAATCCGATGTTACACAGAGGTTCTGAACCTCCATTTATGGTACCATTGTACAATCGGAGGCCTTCAACTATCGTGCAATCGGCAGCCTTTTAACTGTCGTGCAATCAGGCGACCGCTTCGACGTCAATATAATACTTTCCAGACCACATCCAGCATCAGAAATTGCCTTGAAAATTAATTTTAAAAAAAATCTGTGCTTTATGGTTTCGATAAACTCGAATTGATCAAATCCTTCCATTCTTCGTATTCTTCATATGAACACAAATCAGCATTTATTTTCGACACAATACAACCACCGACATCCTCATCTTTTGCACTCATATCAAACTCACATACAATCAAACTCATAAAAATAAACATACAAACTACAATTATCAATCCACCATAAACAATAACATACATCAAAATTTGTAGGTGAGTTTACTATTATTAAGTTCAAAATGGAGGAAAAAACAATAGACCATGATAATATGAAGTTTATTGCCGCACATTCTTCAAATCTGAACTCGCCCCTGCGGAATCAAATTTAAAAGGAAAAGGCAGAAGTGTTAGATTTGGAGAATGTGTAGCGAAGAAGGGAAGAAGGAAGGAAGAAACGAAGTAAAAGAAAAAGAAAAACGGATGTTGTTGGGAAGGAGGGGCATAATAAAGGTGGACTTTTTTTGGATTTCTTACTTTAGTGCACGCAAGTAACTAGTTCCAATTTCGAAACTTCCCTAAGAAATGCATTTAAGACACATGTTCCTCTGTTGAAAGTGCTCTCAGAATTCTCTTACAATATTAGTTTTTAGGGAATTTTTAATATGATTTCTTATACGGTGATTCAACCATTGATGTCTATTTTGTTCCACTCCAAACACACGTTCCAACGTTGAAACTTAGAGTCAAATTATTTAAAATAATCTTTAAAATAATATTTCTATGCATAACAAAGATTATTCTTCCACTAATACAAATTAGAGTTATCGTAACACTTTCCTTTTAACACTTATTAAAAATGTTACAATAACTTAAAAAGTGTTACTTAAATCTTTGAAAAGTGTTTCATAAATGTTGAAAAATGTTACCTTAAGTTAGATCTAATGTAACATCACCTAAGGTAATACTTGCAAAAGTATTACTTTGGGTGCTAATAATATTAAGTTGAACCTATTTTTAACTATTTTACAAGTGTTACCGTAGGTGATGTTACATAAAATCTAAAGTAACACTTTTTAAAATTTATGTAACATTTTTCAAAGTTTTAAGCAACATTTTATAAGCTATTGTAATATTTTTAATAAGTGTTGTAAGGAAAGTGTTATATTAGCCTTAGTTTGTTGTAGTGCCCACATTTTATTTTTCCTTTTCTTCTAATTTTGGTATGGTTTATTTGTTATTAAAAAAACTCCCTTTTCAATACATAATTCAATCTCATTATCTCTTTTGTAAATTTGTAATCATCAACCCACATAGTTGTACACCTTTATTTCTTTCTTAATTAGCTTAAAATTCTAAGCCTTATTTCTTTTTGTATCAGAAAAAAACCATGTGGAACGGGAAAAAAAAACAAACTCAGCGAGTTTGCGGGACATTTCATCGTGCGACATTATAGTAGAGTAATTAGTAGTGGTAAGTAGTAGTAGTTACTTTTGTGAATAATATACATCATATAATTATTCTTTAATCGCTTGTTTGTCTTAATCCTTCCTCCATTCTTCTATACATGACACCATAGGTCGAGGCAGAGCCAGAAATTTAATTTGGTGGGTCACAATTTAATTTGGTGCCTCTATCTTCTATTGTTATGCTAAAAATTTAAAATTTAAGGGTATATAATGGGTCTAATTTTTTTTGAAAAACTAGGGCATCAATAAAAAATTATATATTAATTAACTAAAAAAATTTAAAACCTATGTTTTTTTTTCAAAAAAAAAGGTAGGACAAGGTAGATCCACCACTGCTAGATGATTGAATTTATATGAATAAAATTAGTCGATAAAATTGAATTTAAAAAGTAAAAATTAACACTAGTGAAAAATAATTGATTAAAGACATCCAATCAAAGGTGTTCCTGAGAAACCGTCTTTAATTAGGAACTGAATGAGATTCTGAATTTGGAACTCCCCCAAGTCACGCATTTCATTTTAAAGGTGACTTTAAATTAATTAAATCTGGTTCCGCCTTTAATGAAAATTGACTAAAGGCGGTTCTCTTGTACCGCCTTTAATGGGCCGACTTCCTTGAATTATTTAGTCCAACTATAAAAGGTTTAGGTCAGGTTTCATATATGTACACTCACATTTTTTTAAGCCTTTCTTCTTTGTTAAGCTACATCCTCTCTCCACCTATGACCTCTCTCCTTTCCAGCAACGCTGCCCACCCTCCGCCTAAGCTCCAATGCCGACACCCTCACGCCGTCACCCACCCTACACCCTCTGCCCATCCTCAGACTCCCAACACTCTCACCTCTGTCGATGCCCACCCTCCGTCTAAGCTCCACTGCCGTCACCCTCAAGCTGTCGCCCACCCTCACGCCACACTCCACCCTCAGCCTCCCTCCACCCTTACCTCCGAGCCTGAAGTCCACCTTCGCTCGCCTCCACAGTTGAAGCCCACCGCCACTGAACCTGTGTTGTTGTGTTGCTGTGTTAAATTGCGTTGATGTTTTTGCTCCATATTTGTGTTGCTCCAAATCTAGCTTTACTTTGCTGTCAGAAACCTCTGGTTTTCAACAACTAATTTTTTGCAATCTTAGAAATAGGTTCCGAATGTGGATCCTAAGATCGATTTCAATTTCGATCAAAGTCAGAGCCGGAAAAGACACTTGAAAAGTGCATTCTCTTATCGGATATAATCACCTTTAATCAAGGGATTTTCACTTGTGTAAAATGAGTGTAAAATTGGGGGGAAAATCTAATTATAAATAGAATGTGTACCTGTATAAAATAAACAATTAAAAAATAAAATGAACGGATGGAGTACATGGGTTGCATCTTTTCGGATTTGAATAAAGCCTAGGTGGACGTGCATGCACGTCATCCTAATAACAATGGTGTCGCGTCCAAATACTGATTTTATGATATATATGGACGGCGGGTACACCATTTGGTCAAGCTTAAATATTAATATATTTTTTAGTATGTCTGGTATCATAATTATTATTTTCAATTTAAAATAATAAAACTTTTTTAATTTAGTATGCCTGGTATCATGATTATTATTTTTCAAAAGTTAAAATAAGTGAGAAAATTAAATGAAAAGAGTAAAAAGTTTATTGAGTGGTTGAGAATGATTTATTTTTTGACATAAAAGGAAATGTGACAATATTAAAAGAAAATTGTAAGTGTACCGAACTAAAGAATATGTGACCATATTAAAACAAAATTGTAAGTGTACTAAACATTAGAAAACATATGGAGTAAAACGTATTCCTTCCATTTCACCAACTCCCTCGGTCTCAAACATATTGACACATTTTGATTTTTGAAAGTTAACTGAATTAATTTTTAACAATTAATATCTTTATTCATGTGTATAAAAAATTATGAAAAAATTAATAATTTAAAAGTATATGTTATGATTAATCCAACAACTAATTTGTATATGGTACATTCGGAGTACAATGGAATATGTATCCCCAGTAAATAAATGATATAATAAGTTATTCTCCTATTTATGGGGTTGTAACCACTACAATATACAAGTTTATCAATAATATAATTTACCTGGGGATATCATTCTTACCGTATTCCCAGGGTAAGGTATAATTTGCATCCAACAACATGTAGCATGAAAATAGTCTTACAAATATAATAATAGGATTTAATAGTCAAAATTGGCTCAGTTTAACTTTCAAATAATTTATATGAGACGGAGAGTATATATTTTAAGAAAAGTTTTGATGGAGCTTGTAAGAATATTGGAAATAGATAATACTGTATAATTTTAAATTATTAATAAATATGTTATAATAAAAGGAAGTTTTTTCAGTCTGATTAATGGTGCAAATTATATCGTGTCCTTGGGATATGATTCAACACTATATCTCCAGATTAAAATGTACGTGTATATGCAGAAAGTAGAATAATCGAGAATTATATACCTAAATAGTAGGGAAATTTATTATTTTTACTGAAAAGCTAATTTATTTACAGGGGATACAATGTGGTGTGTACTCCCAGTGCACCGTCTACTAATTGGACTGATGGAAAATAATAATAAATATAAATTTCTTTTATATATTTTCTATGACGGGGTTATAATTATTTATATGTTGAAATTCATCTTAAAAGGTATCTCATTGCAATAAAAATAAATCAAATCAAATCACCAAACTAATTATACTAATTATAAAAGGACCCGTCTAATGATTAGTCGGTATAAAACAAAACTTTTTGAATAATAAATGTAACGATAGTAACAAAATAAAGGACATCATTTATATTTCATTTATTATAATTATATTGAATGTAATTATTTATCTTTTTGTGTAATAATACATTATTAAAATTGATATGATCTTCTACTTTTAGATGAATTTATTTTAATGAATAAAAATATAATAAATATTTTTTAAAATATTTTTTATAAGGTTTCAAGTTAATATATTCCATCTATATTCGTACTATGTCAAAGAGGTTTTACTGTAATTTTTTAATAAAGAATTAATAAACCCTATATCATTGATAAATTTAAAGTACAGAAAAAGGGTACCGATTTGGATATTCTCTCATTTAATGCACTCCAAACACATGTTCTTACGTTAGTATTGCCATTGAAAGTGTATTTAGACATTTCTTCCTCCATCATCGGTGCCTTCAATACACATCGTTGTGCATATATATTTTAGTAGGGTTTCTTAGACGGAGGTTCAACCACCGTTGTCTACTTTAGTGCACTCCAAACATATGTTCCAACCTCCGAACTTCCATCGAAAGTGCACTTCAAACACATGTTCCACTGTCATAAGTGTCCCCGAGACTCCTGAAAAATAGTAACTGTTAGTGCGTACACTAGTGGAGAAGGGGTGATTAAAGGTACCCAATCAAAGGTGGTTCCTAAGGAACCGCCTTTAATTAGGGTACGAAACGAGTTCCAAACTCGGAACTCCCTCCTGAGTCTTACTTTTCATTTTTAAGTCGGTTTGAAATCGATCAAAAACACTTCGGCCTTTAGTAAAAATCGATTAAAGGAGGTTTTATTGTAGAACCGCCTTTAATTGAGTACCTTTTATGAACCACTATATAAAAGGGAACCCTAATTCCATGCCTTAGCATTATTTTTCCCTCACTCTTCTGTTTTTTACTTATCCTCCAACGCCTTCCTCTTTCATCCCTCAGCAACCCCCTCTGATCCCATCCCTCACACTGCCACCCCTCTGCCTCAGCCTCACTCACTCCATCGAAGCCTCCGTTTCCTTCAATCTACCACCCCTCCAGAGCTGCCTCACTCACTCTGCCGGAGCCTCTCTCACTCTTCCAATGATATTTCACATAATGATATTTGTAACTATATACTGGTTAAAATTTATGGACAAATGTGTCTTGAGAAATTTGATCAAAAAGTTTGCAGATTGAACTGGGACAGAGGAGTATTCAATCTTTGCACTATGAATTTTATTTATTCTTGTTCCATATCTGTAATTTTACTTTCTGCCAGAAACCTAGGTTCCTATCGAAAACTTCAGGTTTTCGACAGTTTTTTTGAACTACCGAACTAAGTTCTGAATTCGGAACTGGATTTTGACCCCAATCAAAGTCAATTTTTGAATGCCTTTGATTGCAATCAATCAAAGTCACAACCAAAGAATTCACCTTCAAAGTGACTTTTCTGGTCTTTTAAAACCACCTTTAATAAGGCTTGCTCCACTAGTGGTATTTTTGTAGGGTTTCTTAAATGGCATTTCAACCGTCATTGTCTACCTAGTGCACTACAAAGACATGTGTTCCACATCGGAAATTCCCTCAAAAGTGCAATAAAGTAAACAAGGAGCCATTCCACGGCACTTTTAACGGTGATTCAAACCCATCCGTTGTTGGTAACACTACATTAGACGACGGTTATTCACCAACTAACGTATAATGAATTTTTGAAGCTGTCTATCGTCGATCCGACTACCGAAATACATGTTTCAAGTTTGGAATTTAGGGTAGATGATGGTTCCGAAGAAAAAATCTATAACCGTCGTGCAATGGAGACGCTTATGACAATTCCTGCATGCACTAGTGTTGTCTTATGAAGTGGGAGTGAATTTTCGCAAATAAAGATGACAAGTGAATAATAATTTTTCTATAACAAATGACATGTGGAAAGGTCTCACCACAATAATAATTTTTGGTCTAAAAGTATTTATAGATTGTAGATATGATGATAAAGTAATTATAGTATATAGTCATTAATTGATTGGCATTAATTGATTGGAAACATTGATTGATTGGCACGAAATGGCTAATTGAAGAAAAAAATAGAGTCGACAATAAAAATTCATTAATTATTGCAGTATCTTTAATAACCGATCATTGGAATAGTAGGTTTAGAAAAACAATTAAAAGTAAAAAAAAATCATTTTATATTATTGGAAATCGTCCAGTTATTCTGATATTAACCATACTTTATATATCTCATTACACTTGTTTATAAAGTTCGCAAGCGAATGAGTTATGGAGTTTTGTATTCTCGATACCCAATATGATCCACTTAATGGGTTTTCCTCAAACTTCCTGTGCAACGAGTCAATCAACTCCGCACATGAAACCGGGCATTCCAATTCCCCCCCTTACCATTTGAATCAGGTTCAATGCATCTTCAATGATAATGTTGTTCCTCTCTTATATTATTCCCTCCGGTTATTTAACATTGACACATTTGCTTTTGGCACAAGAATTTAGAAAGGTAGAATGGGTGGTTGAGAATTCATTGAAAGAGTAAAAAGTAAATTGAGTGGATGAAAACAACCTAGAATTTGCCAAAAAAAAAAGAGATAATATTAAAAAATCATCTCAAAAAGGAAAGTGTGTC
>JAULKJ010331427.1:0-10046 GCA_032355405.1 Rubia balearica | reverse complement strand
GGTATTCGGGTCGGGTTTCGGGTTGAGTTTCCATATCCAAAACCAAACCAAAAACCATATTCAAAATTCGGTTTATTGAATTCGGTTATCCGAAAACTGTATTGTAAATATGGTTCGGGTTATTCAAATTCGGATAATTTGGTTTTCGGTTCGGTTTTTGGTTTTTGGTTTTTTTGCCCACCCCTGGTGACGGGCACTGGATGTAACCTCTGGTAGAGGATCCGAGTGACTCAACCACAACCTCACGTCGTGGCTCCTCAAAACGTCTTGTTCTTGTTTTACTGGCTGGCCAAGAAACTGATTCGACGGTGTTAGTTACTACAGAAACAAAGCCGCAGTGACTGCATGGAGCAGGTACGACCAAATGTGAAGGTCAATCAGGTTTTCCCTTACCCACGGCGGTGCGACTACTGTCGGATGGCTCAACGACGCTCGTTGGAGCCAGCAAAGTGCTGGGTCGCTCCACTGTTGTGGTCACTGGTGGGGCATCAGCACCGTCATAGGTGTCCTCATTATTCTTCAGTGAGCATCCGTCCGAGTCAGTTGAAGATTGGGACTCTGCAGCGGCCGCCAGAGAAGACACAAATCTCTTCTTTGAATGGGAGACAACGACGCCGCTTCCCTCGGCTGGCTCAGCGGCCATACCTGGACCAAAACCATAACCTGAGAAGGCCACTCATCTCTGGCCGTCTCCAGAGTCAACAATGCCCACGACGGCAGCCTCACCCACCGGAGAAGACCCATATCTGGCTGTTGAACTGGAGACAGCGGCGGTGCCACCAACGACCTCCTCTACGGTCAACGCCAGGGGAACATCATGGTTGGGTAGCACCGCCATTCTCTATACCTCTCCGGTGTCGGTATGCACCTCACCCGCCAGAGAAAATCTATATCTGGTGGTGGGACTTGAGGCAGCGCCAGTGCCACCAAGCCCATGAACCACATCTGGTCGGCACCCCTCTCTGGCGTTTGCATGCACCTCATCCGCTGGAGAAGAGGACCTGAACATGGTGGATCTTGAGACAGCGGTAACACCACCTACTGCCGCTCTACGGTTAATGCCGGAGGAACTTCAAGGCCAGGTAACACCACCGGTCTCCGGCTATCTCTGATGTCGGCATGCGCCTCAACCGCTGGAGAAGAAGGCGATTTGGTCATTGGAGAACCAAAATCGGGAACCAAGCACAAAGAACAACTTCCATCACAGTAAACCCACATCCAACCCAAGAAGACATGTTAGAAAACAGAAAGAAGTCAGAGAGTTTGTTTTCGAAAACCCTAGAGAGAGAGAGTTTGGAGAAAATGAATTTAGAGTACAAAGATAAGTGAGGAGGAGAGATCAGATAGAAATGGAGGATTGAAAAAGGAGGGGACAACTTTTCAGAACATGAAGAATCTCGAGAACACGTGAATAAAGACGCCGGAGAAGCTGAAGCTATTGAATGTGGGTGAGAGAGGTGGTTGGGGAATTAATTCTGGTGGGAATGGTTAGGTTAGGTAAATCAGACTTAATTGGGCTGAATTTTTAAAACACAAGTGCACCATCAGAATTTTAAAACAATAAAAACATAGCCAAAAATGGAAAAAGGTACAAGTGCAAATTTAACTGGGGCAACCCAAAAAGTAAACTGTGCAAATTCAACTAGGACGGAGGGAGTACCCATTTGCATTGTCTTCATTACCCGTTTTAATTTATTCTGTATTTTGTGCACATTAAAGAACTATTCTCCTACCCATTTAAATTTATTCATATTTTTGTGCACATTAAAGCACTCTTCTCCCTATCTAATTTTTTATTTGACTAAACTAAAATCATTATGAACTAAATTCTTTTTAAAAATAGATTTAGTAGACCAAAATCAAAGTAAACAACAATAAGGTGAAATATTACTAATCTAAAGTGAAGATACAATATAAAAAGAGTGGGTCTCCAAACAGGCGGTCTGTCCATAAGTTTATGCGCATGCCACTTATTTTTTACCTTGTACACTGCAATTGTTAAATTACATACTAAAATTTGAATTTTTGATTTTTTTTTACATTTTACATTTTTACATTCAAATACACATTATTACTTTTTTAACTTTTAAGCACAATATTTAAATTTTATAAAAAATTACAATATTTAAGGTAAAAACCATTGTGGACTGTCAATAAATTTATGGAAATGTCGTCTTTCCTGAAACTTTCTCAATATAAAAAACATGGCCTAAAGAGTATACATATTGATTTTTTTATAGATGTATATTTCTCATTGAAGATCATTCTTTATCAATGATTCAATCCGAAACCATTGGTGAGCTTCGTTTTACTTTCCAAAACAATTTACAAACTTAAAAGATTAAATTAATAAAATAAATAAAATGGTAAACAGAATTGATCCCACGAGGAGCAAAGCAATAATTATAAATTTACCAACTAATTTTGAAACTTTTTTTGTGTAGCCACCACACCTTAATTTTAAGATGTTCTCTAACAACTAAGAATGCAATCCTAATTAGTCTAAAAATAATATATAAAAATAGTACCGGTTAAGAATAACTTGTATTAGTTAACATCGATCATAGGCGTAATGATGAATTAATCCTTACGTATATATCAGTTTTAGGAAATTTGGTACGCTAAACCTCCTCAATTCTTTTTTACCTTGTCGACAATTAACCAATTATAATCAACCAACTATTTCCCTTCCAAAATGCCCCCATAAAGTATTCGTTGAACCAGATACACATCTTGATAGCATTATGAAATAAAAGAACCTAATGTAGCATTTACCAATGTAAAATCAAATAGCAATGCACACTTAATTGTTTCCTATCTTGCTAGTACAACCTTAACTAGTTAGCTATTGTTTCACAAGAACTCGCTAGTTACTAACCATTTCCAATGATTATGTATTGGTGGAATTAGTTAGCAATATCCTAACGTATTATAATTGATACTTACTAACCCTTGGCCAGACTTAAACATATTAGAAATGAATTAAATCAAGAACAATCAAGAACACGTAAGAATCAATTATTAAAAAAATTAGGTTTCACGATTCATATGCTAACACTCATTATTCTCTGGCGATAAAAAAATTAGCTACTCATAATATTCATGAATAAATAGCAAAAGAAATAATTTGAAAATATGATGTTGAATTAAAACTACGAAAAGAAATTACTCTCAGAATTTGGGTTCCGTTTGGGCAAACTAGACCCTCTGTAACGGACAAGAATCTGGAAAATAATTTAAAAGCATGTTTATGATTTTTTTTGGAAGACTAAAAAAGTGAATCCATAAATGTCTAATTTGATACCTCTTATAACAAAAAAGGCTCAGCCCAAAATACTATCCAAATCCAATTCAAAATTAAATTATAAGGTTATCATTCTCTATATAAAAAATTCAACAAAAGTCTATGTTCTCTTTCTAACTAAAAAATTTAGGGTTTAGATTGTTTTTTCTTGCACCTCACGACGCAAGCCTCCGAAATATTAAAAAAAAACAAACAGTGATCGGCAACCTTGGAATGATGGCAAACCTTGATGCGCTTGAGAAATTGTATGTGAAGAACATCAAGAGCCAGAAAAATGCCATCAAGCCATTGTTGATCCTCCAATGCAAAGAATAAAGGTTACAACTCTCATTAGCTCAACTCCTTCCACATAATTTACAGTTTACAAACATGTATAATGTCATTCATATGGATGGGAAATGGTTTTACCTTACAAAGCCAACCGTTAGGTACTTTCTTGCCCCGGATGAAACCCAGCCACATAGGACAACTCAGCATAGGAGCCATATTCCCAAACCAAGTATTCTCCTAGTCGTATCCAGACATGTCATAGATGCTAATGGAGTAGTACTATTTGATGGCAAAATAGGAATGTTCCCTTTCGTAGAGTACATACCTGCAAAAAACAGGAGCAAAAATAGACCAATAGGAACAATAATAACTACCTCAGTGGGATCCATAACCTATGATGCTACATTGAAATTGATATTGGTGAAGGTGATCCCAGCAATAAAAAGATAATGGCCCCCATTTTTGAGTAGGAACATAGTGATACACCAAGACAATGCCAGATCGTATGTGAAAAACATTGATGTTGAATTTAGGACTACTACTCGCTCAGATGGGTTTTACATACAAATCATATATCAACCCCCAAATTCACCGGACCTGAATGTGTTAGACCAAGGATTTTTTTTAACTCAATTGAATCCCTGCAGTATAAGTGTGTGTCTAATACCTTAGATGAATTACTACATGGTGTCAACCAGGCTTTTGAAGTTGAAACCCCACAAACCCTAAACAAGGTGTTCCTAGCATACCAAAATGTAATGTTAGAAATCATGAAGTTTTGAGGTGGGAACAATTTTAACCTACCACATATGGGGAAAGAAAAACTGGAAAGGGCTGGGACATTGCCTACTGTACTAACAGCAGATGAGGATACAGTTCGTGAATGTATAGATTATTTAACTGAAACTCGAAAGACAGAACAGATCAGACCTTTGATGCAAGCACTGGGAGTCCAAAATCCCAGTAACTCAAGGATGAAGAAGTTTTAACAAATAATATGGAAACTTGTACACTTAGTAGCACATAAACACGTATTTTGTAAGTAACACGTGTTTATTGTACAATATTCTTTTGAAATACATTTTGGGATGTCAATGCATGTATTGGTGAAGAAAAAATCACAGGTCCATGTAAACACATAAAAGTCCAGCATGTATAATTGTTACACATAAATGCCCAGTCAGACGTATCACAGTATGGCTGCATTTTTTTTGAAAAAAAAAACAACTTACATCACAACCAGCAGCTACCACAAGTCATCGTAATCTAACATGCAGTTTGGCATTTATAGTAAATGTTGCCCAACCGGTAGCTTCAACAGGAAACTAGGCTACAAAAATTACCACTCAAGTTTCAGAAACAACAAAGCAGTCAAGACAACACAACAACAACAGCTAAAAAATCACCAAAATGAAAATCACAATACACACAAGTCCGGTAAGGCCATCAACACAAGACCTTCAAGGCCAGAAACATAAGTAGAATGATGCACTAAACACTAAGCCGGTAAGGCCATGTAAATATGTCAAATACAGCAGCATATACGTTAGTTTCAGACTACATCATCAAATAAAATAACAATCAGCAATCAATTAACAGTCAACAAGAACCAACAAAGACATATAACAACAACATCTTCATATTCATTCCCCTCGCCTGTAACTAAATAAATTAAGGTTAGTAGCCATCAGAATCAAGAAATAAGGGAAATTGATCAATTGACAACGAAAATGTCAAAATTACCTTATGAGTCATAAGGTGAAGGGGGCTGAGTCTCATCTGAGTCATAAGGCATAGGGAGGTGAGTCTTATCTGAGTTATAAGGCATAGAGGGTTGAGTATCTGAGTCATAAGGTTTAGGGGGATGAGTCTCATCTGAGACATACGGTGTAGGGGGCTGAGTCTCTTTTGAATCAGAATACAAAGGAGACCAGGGACTTAGGGGGCTGAAATGGGTTAAGGGGCTAAGGAAGGGTTCAGGATCTGTTAAGTCCTAGTCATTAGAGGGTTTATAACCAAACAAAGATAGAACCAGATGAGGAGGGAGCTCGCTGTTTTAGGATCCATAAGTGACCAAGCAGAGCAGAAGCATTAAAGGGCTGCAAACAACAACAAAGTTCATTAAAACTGTAGTGCAGTATTAAGAAAAAAAAATCATAAATAGAAGGGAGGATTCATTTCTTAAATTGCAGAAGCCTCGAAAAAAATGAGAACAATAAAAGCAGCATAACTTTTTGTTAAACAATACTTTAATGCTTCTGTTAAACGTAATAAAAGTAGCATAACAAAAGCAGCATAACAATAGTTAAACAATACGATTGTTCAAAAATCTGTAACACCGTAACACAGATCGGCCAAAGCATCCGTAAAAAACACAGTAACATAGATCAGAGTGCCTAAGACATAGATTGGCCAAAGCAAAGTTGTGAACTCAAAACACAGTAACAAGACCGAACAAAAATATGAAAATCATCCATTAAAACCATAGATTAACAACATGAAAAGCTGAAAAACATACAACCCATACCTTTTCCAACCTCAAACATTTCAAAGTTTCTTTTTTTATTTGCCGGATCTGTACAAAAAAAATTAGAATCATAACAAAACTAGAGTTTTTATGGAAGAAACATTTGATTCAAACCCTATTAAGTACCTGGGTTTTGCAAGAAAAAGTTTTTGCAAGAAAATGTTCAAATCGTTAAAAAAACACCTCGGCTTTCCGAAAATCATCAAAAAGTAGCCTTGTATTCAAACCCTATTCGAGAGGATCTTCATTTAGATGCTTAAACCGAATCTTTGCCGAGTTCCAATAAGCCGAGGTTTTTTTTCAACCAATCTATACAAAAAAACGTGGACTAAAAAGAAATTGAGGGTTTTCTTTGCAAGAAATCGATTAAACACTTTGCCAACACCTTGGCTTACAAAAACAATTGAAAAATAACCTTTGATTTAATAGAGAGGATCTTCATCTAGATGGATTAACCGAACCTTAATGATAAGATTTCAGCGAAGAAATAAAAAAAAATAGGAACGGCGCAAGAGGGTTTCCTCTTGGGTTTGACAGAGAAGAAGGGAGAGATTCAAATAGATAAATGAGAGGGGAGAGAAAAAGATAAAGAAGCAAGTTGGGAAGATGATCTCCTTCTGTTGGAGAAATGGAGAATCATGTGATCTTCTTTTGTGGGAAAAGATCACTCATCACAATCAATGTTGTTGGTTGGGAAGATGAAAAGCTAAGGAAAGAAGATTCCAAAGATGTTTTCAAATATCAGTTGGTTGGGCTTTAAATTTCTGAACGCATGTTAAATGGGTCATAACCCATTTGACCCAAAATTAAGACAATTAATTGTCTCCAAATCTATTGGGCCTCTTGTAATTTTAAAATAAAAGTAAGGGCATTAAAGACAAATCAGCTAAGATTTCTTTGCCAAAAACTAAATAAAAATAAAGTGTTCACCTTATGGTGGGACGGACGAAAATAGAAAGTGTGCAATTTAAACTAGAACGGAGGGAATATGAAAATTGGATTATTGTTGTGTAGATGGGTGATGTGAGCCCGTGGCTTGTGTGCTTTTCTCTTAGGATGAATTTAATAGTTTTAGAATTTAATTTGTATTGTGGTTTGTATAATTGTATTCATGTGCTAGTAGTACTACTGCCTACTGCTATGATGAAAATGGGGGAAAATGTTAGGGTATTTTTTTTGTTTCCCCCCTTTTCTTTTTCCTTTTTAATGAAGGGTAAAATGGTCATTTCATAAAATTCCGTCCAAACATCCCGTTGACAATTGAAGTCAATGATGTTTAGGGTTAGATTGACAGATACATCAATAATTTAGGGTATTTTGGCTCTTTCTCGTTTGCAGGGTTATATTGGCTTCAACCTACAGTTAAAGTCATTTTAACACTTTTCTCAATATTAAATTTGGTTCGATTTATTCAATATTTGAATGATCGATATTTTATTTGATTTTTTGTTTCCAAATTTTCCCTCACCCCTAAGCGTAGTGCCATTTTAACACCTTGCAATCGGATAAAGGGGTGGGCAAAACCAAAAATTGATTAATTCGAAGTTGAATAACCAGGTCATATTTAAAGTTCAATTTTCAGATAACTAGATTGAATAAATCAAAATTTTAATTTAGTTTTTGGTTTGGATATCTAGGACCTAACCGGAAGATCGAATTGCAATATAAATAAATTAAATACATACCAATAATAATATAATTTTAAATATTAAAATAATTGTAAAATGGATATAAACTTGAGGGTTAGTTTTTAAATTTAAAAATCTATTCCCTAAACTCAAAACCTAAGTTTTTGTCAATAACTTAGCAGAGCAGTTGTTACTCATTCTTTTGTCTTCGTCGAAGGTGAAATCTTTGAAGATTAATTTTAAAATAAAATATTGATCAAAGATGTTGAATATATTATGGTTGAATTTGTATTGTACTTGTTGGATTTTTATTTTGAAGAATTTATTTTGATGGTTTAGAAATTAAATTACATATTTTTATTAAAAAAAATTAAAGACAATGTCTTGGTAAAGACCGTATTTCCATAGGCATATGGAAAGACATGGTTTAATTAGAATAATATGAAATTAGGAATTTATACTCTGTTGTATTTGCAAGTGAAACATTTGAGTTCTAATAAGAAACATTACATATTTATAATCAAACATATAATGACAAAATATCACGGGTTAAAAAAATTAAGATCCGGGTCAAAATTGGGTTATAAGTTATTTGGGTAAACTCACACACCTATTTGAGTTTTGATCAGAAACATTACATATTTATAGTAAAACATATAAATTTTTGTGTTTTGTAATGTTTCTAATCAAAACGTTGTGGAAATTGAAAGATATGTACAAGTTATACGTTTCGTCATCACTTTGTGGAACATCATTAGGTATGAATATGTTAAATACGTGTGACTCGATTGGTGAAATAGTATCTCTCCCCAAAAAAATGATTTTTAACCAACGCCCAAAGAATTTGTTTTGTTGCGAATGAACAAGATGTTGAAAAATTGTCCATACGTAAATCATAATTGTTTATCTGAGGCCTTTTCCAAAGAAAAGGAGAATTTTTTTCTTACAATAGAAGTAAAAGTGATGTAGATTATTCAATAATTTGCTTTATAAAATGAAGATATCAATGAACTCCTATGAAACGAATTTATGTTTAACTATAAATATGTAATATTTTAAACCAAAACTCAAATAGGCGTTTCGGTTTAAACAAATAGCTTATAACCTGAATTTTACTCAAATTTTAATTTGTTCTAACCCACAAAATTTTCATCTTTTTGTGGTACAATTGCATTTGAGTCCCTGATCTTTCCATAACTTATGAAAAAATCGATTTTCAAGAGACTGACTCATTTTTAAATTAAGATACTCCCTCTGCCCCAACCAAATCTGCACAATTTCCTTTTTTGTTTGTACCAGGCAAATCTGCACACTTTCGATTTTTAGAAAAAAATTAACCTATTAATAGATATTGTCACCCTTAAACAATTAAAATTGTACACCAAAACCCTACCACTCACCCCCTTTTCTCCCTTTATCTTCCCCTCCACCCCACCAAAAACCCTGCCACCCATTTTTTGTCTCTCTCTAAATTTATTCTTTCTTCTTCCAATCTCTGCTGCCCAACTTATTTCTTCTTCATTCAGATTGGACCACCACAAAGTGCCCGGAGCCAGCGAGGTTCACCCACCTGTTATGGTGCACCGCCGCAAAGATGGAGAACTTAAAAGGATTGTGACCGCGAATACAAAGACCTTGAGAGCGACACCAAGTTTGGAGCTGATGAGACGGAGCATGGCAGGGTCGAGGTGGAAGCCGAAGACGCAGGAGGTGACGGAGTCGACGAAGTCTGGCGGGTCTAAGGCGGAGAGGGGATGAGCGCATCTAGGAGGGAAAATTCGGTGGGTCAGAGGCGGAGAGAGGGGTGAGCGCTGTCGAGAAGGGGAAGTCTGGCGGGTCGGAGGCGAAAAGAGAGGTAAAACATTTTTTTGTAGAAATATTAAAAATATATTATGCAATTAGTAGTAGTTATAAGTTTATGACCTGATTAATGCAATCCAAAAATTTTATCTTGATTTCTTTAAATTCTGAGCTTAAACTTGGTCTTTCCATAACTTATGAAAAGACCGTCTTTCAAAATATGGACTATTTAACTTTTAAAATACAATATTTAAATTTTATAAAGAAAATTACAATATTCAAGGTAAAAAGTACAATGGACCATCGTAAACTTATGGATGCCCTCCTAAGACTTTTTCTTTTATAAATTGTATAAAACATTTCTCAAAGAATTTGATTTATTTGGTTTCTATTCAATTTCAAACCAAAATTGAATTTTAGATTCGGTTCGGATAATTCAATTTATTAAAATATTCGGATCAATTTTGTTTGTAGGTTTTTTAGGGCCCAACTCAATTAACCCAAACCAAACAAACTA
>JAULKJ010331416.1:0-10046 GCA_032355405.1 Rubia balearica | reverse complement strand
ATGACTACGAGGATCGGCCTTCTTGCTAATCGTTATGAGTGAGCCACATTGATTATTAGTCAAACCCATTCAAATTCATCTCAAATCTAAGCAATTTCATCAATCAATAATTATAATTAAATGTCACACCTAATTATAACCTAGCATCAAGTAACGATAATCACATCGACAAAAATTTAAAGTATCCTGGGTTTGACAAAAAAAAACTAGCAAATAATTAACCCACAATCATCAGCTAATTGATCATCCTAGTCTAAATCATGAATTAAATACACAAGAAAGCACAAAATATACTTGATAATCAAAGCACACATTAGGAGAAATCAAATCTCACAAATTCATATTAGAGATATTTACCAATTGATCCCAAGAGTATATTTAGCCTATATTAGCTAAGCCCATAACAAAAGCACAAAAATCCATGGTAAACATAGGAGACATAATGAAGGAGTAAATGAGAACTTGGATTTTGAAAGGAGAAAATCCGTGGTCTGGGGGAGAGAGATGGGTATTTATAGTCTAGGAATTAAAAGAGAAAAGCAAAAAAATTGGCTGCTGGACCCTTTGTCACAAACCGTGCCAATTTGACACTGGCCGTGGCCACTGATCGTGACAAGCTCTTTTCCCAACTTCTACCAATTTCCAGAATAATTAGCCTTCTCTTCAAAATTCCGTCGCTTCTTCAATCCCGAACTCTTCAAACCTGAACTCTTCAAAAAGGGTCTTCAAAATGATCTTCAAAACACTTCATAAATTAAAGAATTAGGACATAAAACATGTGATATCATCCTAACCCCCTAATTGATAAAGTGTCGATTTCCTTCAAATTAAATCCCTAATCTATTACCAAATTAGATTTCGAATGTGCTAAAAATATGATATAAATTGGGCACATCAGTGACGGGCCTCATTGTTCTCAGTGTGAGCTATTTTTATCCCCCCATAATGATTTATACTGTATTTGCATTTTGCATTTACATTGAGGGCAATATAGTGGTTTATGGGTTGGGAGCGGATATATCATTAGACATGCTTTTGGATCTAACATTTTGTAGTCTTGACATGTGGATGGTTTTTGCTATTTTGGATTGGAAAAAAATTGAAAAATAAAAAAATGAATATTTTATTTTTTTAAAAATAGAAAATAAAAAAACAAACAAAAATTAAAAACAAACCCGCTAAGTTAAAAACTCGAGAGGGAAATTTATCCAACCTTGGGGGCCTTGATAGGTCGAAAACCCAAAAGGGTGGCCTAGGTAAAAATGAGAGGTTAAATGTGGGTGAGATGTGAGCCAAAGAAACATGATGTGTGGCTATGATGAAAATCCAAAGGGGCTCATAGGAAAAATGAGAGAAAGAGAGGAAAAATAGTTTTTGTTACAATTATACTAATTTGCCGGCGTTGGAGTCATAAGGTTGCGGTTGTCATATGGATGGATCGGGTAGCCTAACAGGATAGAACTTCTAGGAATTGGGTAAGTTAGCGGGAAAAAATGAAGTATGTGTATCAATTATTGATTCTCCGTGAAATTCATTTTGGTTGATATATTGGTATGGAGTGAAGTATGTGCTTTAACCTTTGATATGGTTTTAACTTCATTTTATGCCATTGGACTTTGGGATTATCAATTCGGGACTTAGAAATATTTTTATGGGTATTGGATTGATAGGTGGTAGGTTTGGGTAGATTTAGGAATTGGGGTTGTGTGTGAAAAAAATAAATCTCATTTGATCTTAATTTTGGGATTTATGATATTGAGAGTGTTTGTGAGGTATACATTTGGGGGAATATTAGTGTAGGATGTGGATTTCTTTGTGTTCTTGAATCTTTTCTTACTCGAGAATGAGTAAGGTTCAAGTGTGGGGAGATTTGATGTGTCCATTTGATGTGGTTATTTTGGGACCTTTTGGACTTGCTTTTGTATGCTTTTCTGCTTGATCTAGATCCTTTATTTTGCCTTGAAATTATCTTAGGAGAGTTAAGAGCGACTTTTACGCTCTTATTACTTTTCTAGGATATTTTGTTTGACAAGGCAATTGATTGAATATTTGAAGAACTTGAAAAATAACTTTTCAAGAATTGAATACTCGAAGACTTGAAGAAGAGATGGTGAAGACTTAGAAAAGAAGAAGAAAGCAATGAAGAGCAGCCACCCTTGTCTGTCGCGAGTCTCTTGTGTCGCGATTCGCGACAGACGGCTGTTCATAATCATTTTTTAACGTTTTGTATTATAAATAGCATCTTATTCTCTCTC
The DNA here is from genome assembly GCA_032355405.1 of Rubia balearica. Taxonomy (NCBI): domain Eukaryota; kingdom Viridiplantae; phylum Streptophyta; class Magnoliopsida; order Gentianales; family Rubiaceae; genus Rubia; species Rubia balearica. Next base: position 7,791 of record JAULKJ010331416.1, on the reverse strand, counting down.
TCCTTCACATACTTTTCTTCTCAACTTTTTACAGCAAAACCCTAGTTTTCTCTAGTTCTTCATCTTAGATTATGTTTGGTTTGTTGTTGATTTTTAGTATGAACTCTAGTAGCCAATCTTAGTCTTGGGAGAAATTGATTAAGGCTTCCTTGCACATGTATTGAGAATCATTTCTACCTATTTATTGCTTTTGCTTGGTTATTGATGTCATTAATGTGGTTGAAAGTTTGAGAATATGCAATGCTTGTATGATGGCTTGTTAGGATTGGGTAAAGTAGCTAATTTCCCCCTCTTTTGATATGGAATCCAAGAGCATGAGTTAGAGATTCTAATTGGGTTTATTATTTGATAATTTCTAGATGAATGTGATGATATTGAATGCTTTGTCATGTTTTTTTTAAGGTAGCAAATAGGAGAAGTCATTGAATGTTGAATTTCTTGACTAATTTTTGTAAGTGCATAGATTGGTTCAATGCTTAGACAATTGGATTAATGCTTATAAGTGTTACCAAACTTGTTGATTCTTTATACTTAATATCATTAATGGGATATCTTTAGAAATTTCTTGACTAAAGGGGTCATTAGTGAGATTTATAAGAGATATCGAATTCACTCTTGTAAACTACTATTAAAGATGGATAGAAGATTTATCTTCACAAGAAGTAGTTCAAGTAGTGAATAGGTCATGGACTCGAGGATAGATAATAGACTCGGAAGTGGAAATCAATTGTGCCCAAGGTCCCGTAATTTGTGTTTTACTCACTTCTTGGTAGCTTGTTGCATGATTAGCATATTTACTTTACTTTGCTAGTTGTCTTGTCTTTAGATTCATAACTTAGAAAAGTCCACCAAAACCCTCCTCTTTACTTGATTTTATATACCTATATATATATATATCTAGTTATTATCCACTTTATATGTTTAAACCTTTAGGAAGATCACTCTTTCTCGTGGACGACCCCGATTTGCTATCATCTATTTAATTGTATTTAGGAAGCATTTAGGGATAATAAACTGTAACTTTGAGAGGCCCGATGGTGACCTCCCAGATGGAAAAACTATAGTATGTTTTCTTTTGTGTTATTCCAACATTTGTTTCCCATGCATGGCAAAATAAAGATTCGGCCATTGGTCACTTGTGTTGTTTTTTTATAATGTAGTTTCCATAGGTTTAACAATCTCTCCAAACACCGATTGATATATAGACAAGTGTCATTGGAAGGTTTTGCGCGTAGTATATGACATCCAAACAACGGATTGGACAACTTCATCAGGAAATGTGAAGATTGTTAGATTTAGTGAATTTGAATTTGTTAGATTTAGTGCATGAATTTTTTTTGGTAACTTATCCTTGTATATTTATCTACTTTCAAGAGGAATTTCATAGGTAGGAAATTCCTACTAAATTTTTTCAATCGCTAGAAGAAGCTTATAGTTTAGGGCATCTATGAGCTTATTATGCGTTGATGATTTTTAAATTATTATTTGAAAGGTGAACATATGTGTGCATGATGGTTTGGTTTGATGCAATTGACAATTCAGGAATGAATCCCCCGAAGATCACTGATTGTCAACAACGGCTGCTTAAAATTGTGAGGGGGATTTGGTTTTGGAATAAAGTTCTAGTGAATCGTCGTCGTCCAAACTTTTGTACTGCTACAAATAACCATATCAGAAGAATGGGTTGGGATAACAAATTTGAGCACACATATTACCATGTGTGTCAATGGGAAACAGAAGTCGCTCCATTATGTGATTATGCCTATCTTCCCAACTAGCAACCTCTTTTTATTGTTGTATTATTGTAGACCTTTTGGAAACAACTATGTAAATGTTAGTTTGTTTTTAATAATATGTCTATTTACATTATCGAATTTGGATGCAAAAACGAGGATGTATTTGAGAGTCAAATGTTTTCAGTGAATGTTTCGACATCAGAAGTATAGCATTATTTATTGTTTGTTCATGTCTGACGATTTTCCAAATCGGAAGCACTAAAATATTCTAGATTTTGTTTTGTAATAAATAATTTTATTCAGCACGGATTCCATTCCTAAAGGTTTGACGATATCTGAAATTTTAGCTCCAACATGTTTCAAATTTCATAACTTGTATCGCTTGATATATTTTCAAGATAAAATGAATAATCACATCGCCAGACCCTATCTTAAAATAATCCTTGGTGTCAGAATTGGCCCAGACTTTAAGTTAAATCTTAGGTGATATGATTTCATCCGTTGAAACTGTAATTCAATGAAAAAGTGGCTACAAATATTCCATATATATTCAAGATAATATGGCCCGATAAATAATTACAGTAGGTCGGGATTAGTTCAGATATTGAAATTACAATGGGTACTTTTTTATTGAGTAATTACCTCTAGTACATTGTCTACATATTGAACATGAAGTGTTCTGTTTATGAAGTAGTTTTAGGACACTTTGAACTCACTTTTGTGCTCCAGATCTTTAGTTTTGCCTTGAAATTCTCTTAGCAGAGTTAAGAGCGACTTTTGCACTCTTATAACTTTTCTAGGGAGTTTTGTGTGACAAGGCAAGACAGTGAAGATTGAAGCTATCAACAAAAGGGATTGAAGATTGAAGACAAGAAGAATCGAACATTTGAAGGCAAGAAGGAAAGGCGACAAAGTAAAGAGGAATCGACACAAAGAATGGTGAAAATGGGCAGCCCACCCAGGCCGGATCCTGTTGTACCTTTTATTTTTGTTTTTCTTTTCCTCTCTCTTGTACTATAAAAGGCATTTTGGACAACCCACTTCATATCTTCTTATCTTGACAAACTTTCCTCTCTTAAGAACCCTAGCTTGTGCTTTTCTTTCATCTTTTCTCTCTTTTTTAATGTATGAATTTATCAATGGATGTTAGTATGATTTGTATTAGATTAACTCTTAGTCTTAGGAGAAATTTATTGTAGCTTCCTTACCCATGTCTTGAGAATCATTTCTATCGATTTAATGCTTTGTCTATTGTGCATTTATGGAGCCTTGATGTTGGTTGTTGATGTTATTAATGTGATTGGAATTTTGATGATATGAAATTCTTGTATGATAACTTCTTAGGAATGGGTGAGAGTAGCTAATTTCTTCTCTTTTGACATGGGATCAAAGAGTATGAGTTAGGGCTTCTCATTGGGTTTATGATGTTATAATTACTAGATAAATATGATGATGTTGAATCCGTTGTCATGTTTATTTTAAGGTAGCAAGTAGAAGAAGTCATTGAATGTTGAAGTTTCTTGACTAATCTTAGTAAATGTATAAATTGGTTTAGTGCTTAGAAATTTGGATTAATGTTTATAAGTGCTATCAAGATTATTGATTCTTCATACTTAATGTCATTAATGGGACATCTTTAGGTGTTTCTCGACTAAAGGGGGTCATTATTGAGATTTACAAGAAATGTCGAATTTACTCTTGTAAACTACTACCAAAGAAGAATTGAAAGTTTATCTTCACAATAGGTAGTTAAGGTAGTAAATAGGTTGTGGATTCAAGGACAGATAAATGGCTTGAAAATGGAAATCAATTGCTCCCAAGGTTCCGTAATTTGCGTTTAATCAATATTTGCAGTTTGTTGCATGATTAGCTTAATGTCTTGTTTTTAACAACATCCTTGTCTTTTAAATTCATAACATAGAAATTCTAACCAAAACCCCCCTCTCTTTACTTTCTTTTTATAAATCTATATATATTTACACTTTTATCCACCTTATATGCATGAACCCTTGGAAAATTCATCTTCTTTGTGCACGACCCCGATTTGCCCGTATCTACTTAGTAGTATTTAGGAAGCACTTTAGGGCTATAAATTATAACTTTGATAGGTATGGCAATGACCTCCTAGAATACATCTCCGATATCGTAACTAGTAACTTACTTTGAACCGTTCACCGATGCATGGCGGAGGACTATCGTGTGACCTCTTTGAATGATTTTTAGATCTATTTAATCCCCCATCGCGCCCCAAAAACCTAACCCTCCCACCCTATCTAAACATTTTTTCTTACCCGTTACAATTTTCCGTCTCCTTACTGAACAACCAATTTGACTACATGGATTCATCATGGCAGGAGGACATTCAAAATATTTTCCAAGCTAATTTTTGAACTCTTTAGGTTTTGGTTTTGAAGAAGTGGTTCTTTATGGTATTTTTTTGAATACTGTCAATTGAATGTCGCTATACATGTTATTAGAGTTTCTATTGTCGCTAATCTACTTTGCCATAATAGTTCATTGTTACAATTTATCTGAAAATATTGGGTTTAGCAAGAAAACCTAGACCTCCGTTCTTGCTTGTGCTTGTTAAAATATGAAATGCATTTGCTTGGATTTTTTATAGACGGAATTCATTCCATTCAAGGATGTAATTACAAATAAAAATTCAGTGGTGGAATACAAGATAGATTGAAACCAAGTTATCATTGGGCACAACGAGATTATGAGAACACGAAATAGAATGCGAGGTAAAGTGTCTTTCGGCAGATGTCAAATGGCCATCTATTTGCGACCTAGTGATGTTGAGTAACATTAAGAATCCCTCTGTTTGTTGTCTGTGTTAGCTATGCTTGGAAACCTAGTGTACAAGGTGATGGAGGCATCGTTTGGTTGCTCCAATCCCGCTTCTAAGTTTTGGGAAAAATGACAAAAATGGTGAACAATAGGTTGGAGGATAACTATCTCGCAGTGGCCCTTACAGTAACTTCTATACCAATTTGTTTATGTTCATTTGCAATAGTCATGTTATGTAGTTTCAATGCTAAGAGTTTCAATGTAAGCTCTTGTCCATTAGTGGCTCCTATAGATATTGTTCTTCATTTTGTTTGGTTGTAATGCACAAGGTGTTATGTAAATGATTTTAGTTTCGAGACAAATGTGTGCTTATAGCCACGTTTCTATGGAGATCTTCTAATTCTTAAATTTAGAAAATGACTACAATTTCCGTTTGAAGAACCAAAATTGTAACCAACATCAGATCGACAACAAAACGTTTACAAAACAAAAATGAAATAATTTCAGATATCACAACCGCTACTTGCAGAACCACATCAACTAACCGATTACCCTACCGAGCTCTATATCTGACCTCCTGAATTAATTTCCGAAAGAATGGAATTTCGGGAATTGGACAATTGGACGGCGTAAAAAATGGGAACCCTGCCAGTAACATAGCCATGGTATTCAGTATAACACAACAATTATAAACCGTTGTGCATTGTGGTACAAAGAACAAAGGCGGTGCCAGGGACGACATGTCAAAATCGCCACCCATAGGCCATTTTAACCGTCGTTGAGACCCCTGTTCTACACTAGTGTGTTCAATATGTTTATAGAAGAGGTATCTGGACATGTGGTTCCCTTAATTTATGGACAAACCATTCTATTTTTCACTTATACCTTACATTTGTTAAATTAAATAATAAAATTTAAAATTAAATTAAATAAAAATATTAGTAAAGTGAAACATTTTAATTTTTATATAATATTTCTTATATTTTCACATTCAAACACCTTTTATTGCATGTTTTAACTTATAAAATACCATATTTAAATTTTTAAGAAACAATTTTTAAGTTGAAAAATAAAGTGACATGTCCATTTTTTAAGTTGAAAAGTAAAGTGACATGTCCATAACCATGTGGACGTGCCACCTTTACTGAGACTTATGCATGTTTATAACATTTCTTTTGTAGAAAGGTCCTTATAAATTTGAAAATATTTTAAAATTAATCCAAAATAAAAATAAATAAAATATATCCTGAAATCTATAGAAGGGAGTAGGAGAGAGTCTGCATTATGTTTATAAGTTTTATTTTTTTATATAGAGGTCACTGTAATTTTGTAAACCTTTAAAGTTTGACCTCCAAAATTAAATAATTATAAAAAGTACTTCATATCTATTCACTGCCTTATGCTTTAACCTTGGACTAACTGTTAGACGATCTAAACGAGACATTCTCCCTTCAATTATGCTTATTTAACTCTATTTAAATTGTCTATTTTAAGACATACTCCCTCCGCCCCATAGATTATGGTTCAATTTTTTTATTTTCGTCCGCCCCACAAAAAATGACTCAATTTCTATTTTCGTCAAAATGACTCAATTCAATTATTACCCAAATTGGCTAAAAATGGACTTATACATTTGCTATATTATCCTTCAAACTATAGATTATATCAATTAGTCAACTCTTCCATGCATAAAATTATATCCCTTCCTTATTTTCCATCAAAACTTCCACCTCATTTTGTATCTAATAGTGATTCAAAAATAATTGAGCCATTTTCATGAGACGGAGGGAGTATTGGAAAATGTGATGCCAAAATTCTTAAATAATGTTTATTCGAATTTAACTGGAATTTAAATTTTTTCAATTCATTTCACCAAATTTATTTCAGTAAATTTTATAATTGGAATGTATTGGATTTAGTTCAATTTCATTAATAAACGATGGTCTCATGTAAAGCAAGCTAAAATTTAGGCAGGGTTTTTATACCATTCTAGCTACATTATTCTAGCTCTAAGGACATATCTCTAATAATTTTATAAGGACCAATTTCTAATAACTTTACAGGAACCTATCACTAAATTTTTTTCAGGGTTTTTTTGTCCAATTTTTTCCTATCATTTTCCCTCCATCCCCAATCTTCAAAAAAGAAATTCAAAAAAAATTGAAAAAAATTATTAATATTTTTTGAAAATGCGAAAAATTAATATAATCATCTAGTTGAAAATTATAACCATCAACAAAATATAGCCGAAGATCAACGAAATATTTAAAAAAACATCAACTAAAAAATTGGAGCAAAAAGTATGTAAAAAACAAATAAAACAACAATATATATTAAAAATCAAATAAAATAGACAAAAAATGAAAAAACGTCGACTAGAACTTACAAGTTTCAACTAAAAATCATAAAAAACATCAACAATCTTCAATCATCAAATTTTTAATAGAAATTTCAAAAATCAACTAATATCAACCAACAACAAAAAACATCAATTCCTATCACCTAAATTTCACCCAGAAATTGAAAAACGTCAAAATAAAAAAAAACTACAAAACATCAACCTATGTCACCCAAAACTGCAAACATAAACTCGTACCACACAAAATTCACCGATAAAGTGAAAAACATCAACATTAGAGAAATTTTTTTATCAACCTATATAACCAAAAATAAGACTATAAAAATCAACTCAATCAACTAAAACTCATTCAGAAAATGAAAAAATCAACATGAGAAAGAAAAAAAAGTACCTCAAGAGTATAAATTATTCACTCCAAACATCATAAAACGTCAGCAATTTTTTTAAAAAAACTACAAATATCGACCCTCATCATCATAAAGCTACAAACATCAATTCCTATTACCAGAACCTCATTCAAAAATTAAAACATCAGCATCAGAAAAATAACACTACAAACATCAACTACTATTACCAAAACTTCAGCCGGAAAATGAAAAATATCAATATGAGAATTTTTTTGTTGCAAATATCAATCCATATCAACCAAAAATAGGAAAAAACATCAATTAATATAAATTAAACTTCACACGAATATTGAAAAATATCAACATAAGAGAAAAAAAGTTACAAACATTAGCAAAAAGTTATAGTACCTCAAGAATAAAAAATCTTCAAAAAAAACCATGATTGGACTTGAACCCGGGCCACTAACCTCAAAGCCTAAATAAATAAACACTACACCAAAGACTCTTATTGAACATACACTCAGTCATATAATAATAAACCTCAGCATATACATCA